>SJYQ01002510.1:0-23060 GCA_006410935.1 Redunca redunca
AGTTCAGTTCAGTCGCTCAGTCGTGTCCGACTCTTTGCAACCCCATGAACCGCAGCACGCCAGGCCTCCCTATCCATCACGAACTCTGGACTTTACCCAAACTCACATCCACTGAGTGGGTGATGCCATCCAAACATCTCATCCTCTGTCATCCCCTTCTCTTCCTGCCTTCAATCTTTCCCAGCATCAGGGTCTTTTCAAATGAGTCAACTCTTTGCATGAGGTGGCCAAAGTATTGGAGTTTCAGCTTCAACATCAGTCCTTCCAATGAACACCCAGGACTGATCTTCTTTAGGATGGACTGGTTGGATCTCCTTGCAGTCCAAGGGACTCTCATGAGTCTTCTCCAATACCACAGTTCAAAAGCATCAATTCTTTGGCACTCAGCCTTCTTTATAGTCCGACTCTCACATGCATACATGACTACTGGAAAAACCATAGCCTTGACTAGATGGATCTTTGTTGACAAAGTAATGTCTCTGCTTTCTAATATGCTGTTTAGGTTGGTCATAACTTTCCTTCCAAGGAGTAAGTGTCCTAATTTCATGGCTGCAATTTACCATCTGCAGTGATTTTGGAGCCCACCACCCCCACCCACACCCCGCGCCAAAAAGTTAGCTACTGTTTCCACTGTTTCCCCATCTATTTGCCATGAAGTGATGGGACTGGATGCCATGATCTTAGTTTTCTGAATGTCGAGCTTTAAGCCAACTTTTTCACTCTCCTCTTTCACTTTCATCAAGAGGCTCTTGTTTCTTCTTCACTTTCTGCCATAAGGGTGGTGTCATCTGCATATCTGAGGTTATTGATATTTCTCCCAGCAATCTTGATTCCAGCTTATGCTTCTTCCAACCTAGCATTTCTAATGATGTACTCTGTATATAAGTTAAACAAGCAGGGTGACAATATACAGCCTTGACGTACTCCTTTTCCTATTTGGAACCAGTATGTTCTAATTGTTGCATCCTGACCTGCATATAGGTTTCTCAAGAGGCAGGTCAGGTGGTCTGGTATTCCCATCTCTTTCAGAATTTTCCACAGTTCATTGTGATCCACACAGTCAAAGGCTTTGGCATAGTCAATAAAGCAGAAATAGATTTTTTCTGGAACTCTCTTGCTTTTTCAATGAACCAGCCTATGTTGGCAATTTGATCTCTGGTTCCTCCGCCTTTTCTAAAACCAGCTTGAACATCTGGAATTTCATGGTTCACGTATTACTGAAGCCTGTCTTGGAGAATTTTGATCATTACGTAACTAGAGTGTGAGATGAGTGCAATTGTGTGGTAGTTTGAGCATTCTTTGGCATTGCCTTTCTTAGGAACTGGAATGAAAACGGAACTTTTCCAGTTCTGTGGCCACTACTGAGTTTTCCAAATTTGCTGACATATTGAGTGCAGCACTTTCACAGCATCATCTTTTAGGATTTGAAATAGCTCAACTGGATTTCCATCACCTCCACTAGCTTTGTTCATAGTGATGCTTCCTAAGGCCCACTTGACTTCACATTTCAGGATGTCTGGTTCTAGGTGACCATCATGATTATCTGGGTTGTGAAGATCTTTTTTGTACAGTTCTTCTGTGTACTCTTGCCACTTCTTCAGCGACCCCAGTGGGGTCATTGGGTGAATTACATAGAGTGTTTCCTGTAAAGTTGGAACAGTATCTCTTAGGATGTTCTCAGTACAGATAACTACTGCATCCTTCAGTCTGGACAGAAAACAGACATCAAATCCAAAGTGAGTGACTGGCGTGAGTTTAATAAAAAGACTACTTACCATTACTCAGCCACACACACAAAAAAGAATGGAATATTGCCATTTGCAGCAAAATAAAGAGCCTAGGGATTATCATACTAAGTGAACTAAGACAGAGACATATATGGTATCATTTATATGTGGAATCTGATAAATAATATAAATGAATCTATATACAAAACAGAGCCACAATACAAAACAACCTTATGGTTACCAAAGGGGGCAGGGAGGGGGAAGAGGGATAAATCAGAATTAACAGATACAAACTACTATGTGAAAAGCAGATAAGCAATAGGGATTTACCTATAGCACAAGGAATTATGAGACTTCCCAGGTGGCTCAGTGGTAAAGAATCCGTCTGCCCAGCAGGTGACACAGGTTCAATTCCTGGATCAGGAAGATCTCCGAGAGAAGGAAATGGCAACCCACACCAGTATTCTTGCCTGGAGAACCTCATGAACAGAGGAGCCTGGCGGGCCACAGTCCATGGGGCTGCAAAGAGTCAGACACGGCTCCTAACATAATACTTTAAAGCAACTATGAAGTGAAGTCGCTCAGTTGTATCCGACTCTTTGCGACCCCATGGACTGTAGCCTACCAGGTTCCACCATCCATGGAATTTTCCAGGCAAGAATACTGGAGTGGGTTGCCATTTCCTTCTCCAGGAGATCTTCCCGACCCAGGGATTGAACCCAGGACCCCACAGGATAGGTATTGTAGGCAGACACTTTACCGTCTAAGCCACCAGGGAAGCCCCATAATACTTTAAAGCAACTATACGCCAATTAAAAAAGAAAGAGACTATTTACAAAAGTGGAGCAGTGAGCAGGGAGACCGCAAGGGTGGTGAAGGAGTTAAGGGCAAGAAAGAGGGGAATTTTGATTACCCCCAGGCCTGGAAGAACACAGACATGTGTGAAGTGGACCCCCAGGCAGGAGCTGTTGGTGGAAAGATACAACCAACTGGAGGCAACTCCCACATCAAGCAGGGTGTTGGAGACATAAACTCCCCTCCTTTCAGTCTCTTGTCAGTGTCCCCATTGGCCAACCCAAACAGGAAGCTAGAGGTCAAGAAAACCCTTGGTGGGACTTCCTTGGTGGTCCAGTGGCTGAGTCCAGGCTCCCAATGCAGGGGGCCCAGGTTCAATCCCTGGTCAGGGAACTAGATCTCACGTGCCGCAGCTAAGAGTTGCCGAAACTCAAGATTCCACATGCCACAATGAAAACTGGACACCCCACATGCCACAACTAAGACCTATACAGCCAAATAAATTATATATATATATATATAAAGAAAGCCCAGGGTAGTACATAGTGACTAACCTCCCAACACTTATCATAGTGGATCAGAAAAGAGCAAACAAAAAATATCCAGTATATTATCATCATCATCATCAATTGTATTCATCTTATTACTAAACTGCTTGTCAACTACAAATTGGCACTTACCAAGAGCACTCCCAACAACTGAACAACAAAGGCATTTGCCGTCTGCCTCTAGCTGTTGACCTTCAACAACCCCTGAGGGAGTTCAGGGTGGAGTGAGGCACTCTGTGCTCCAGGGCATCTGCTGGGACAGGTCTTTAGATAGGTGAATGTTTTTAGGAACAGATCTTCTGATCTCAATCCTTGCATCTCCTCACATCTAGAGAAGCCCTTCATGGTGACATCAGATCCTTGTGACTAACAGAAAACTTTTGTAAAATGAGTGCTTCATGGCATTGAACGCCCCCTTCACCAAAACCTTATATGTTGACTTCCCCCAAACCTTATATGTTGACTTCCCCCCACTGCTGCTTTGAAGCAGTTTGTCAGAGCTATCTGAGATGCTGCCTCCCGGGCTGCAGTCCTCCTTTTGCGCCAAATAAAACTTAACTCACAGCTCTCAAGTTGTACATCTTTTTTTAGTCGACATACTCATCATGGTCTAAGTTCAGTTCAGTTCAGTCACTCAGTCGTGTCTGACTCTTTGCAACCCCATGAATTGCAGCACGCCAGGCCTCCCTGTCCATCACCAACTCCGGAGTTCACTCAGACTCACGTCCATCGAGTCGGTGATGCCATCCAGCCATCTCATCCTGGGTCGTCCCCTTCTCCTCCTGCCCCCAATCCCTCCCAGCATCAGAGTCTTTTCCAAAGAGTCAACTCTTCGCAAGAGGGTCTTCAAAGTCTGGCCTCCCACTTTCCACCACATTACCCCCACCTCCCCTACTCCTCTCTGAAACCCAGAAATTGACCCAAAAACTGTGCAAGGGAACCCTCTGGAAGATGGTAAGGTTCTGATTCATGATAGGAATCTGGTTAGCACGGATCTACATGCTTGTCATAAGTCTAAGTGCGCTTAAGATTGTGTATTTTGGTGTATTTAAACTCTATATGAAAAGTAAAATCTAAATAAGTAAAATAAAACAGAAAATAAATATTGAACACTCATTATTTTTACACATGGGATAGCATTGAAAGAGAAGTGTACTTTGAAAGGCAAAAGAAAAATCAGAGGGAGTAAAACGGATAGACAGGGAGATGGGAAGGCGAGTGGACATGTGATAAATCAAGTTTGGTCAAATGGCAATCCTTGAATCTAGGTGATGAGTCGGAGAAGGCAATGGCACCCCACTCCAGTACTCTTGCCTGGAAAATCCCATGGATGGAGGAGCCTGGTGGGCTGCAGTTCATGGGGTCGCTAAGAGTCGGATACAACTGAGCGACTTCACTTTCATGCATTGGAGAAGGAAATGGCAACCCACTCCAGTGTTCTTGCCTGGAGAATCTCAGGGATGGGGGAGCCTGGTGGGCTGCTGTTTATGGGGTCACACAGAGTCGGACACGACTGAAGCGACTTAGCAGCTTAGATGAGTGTTCACTATGAAATTATTTCAGATTTTCTCTATGTTCGAAAATTTTCATTAAAAAGGTTGGGGAAAATGTAAAAATAAAAGCTGATGAGGGTGGCTTCAGCAAAGAAATTTCGATAGAATTGGTTAGAGGATCCAAGAAAACAAGAATTTCTCTGGGACTTTCCACAGAAACCACAGCCGCTTCCCTGCAGTATTCAGGAATGAATTATGCCAGCTGTTAAGTGCTGGATCAGAAGAAAGGCTCCCACAGAGAAATGAAAATAGCAGAAGAGATATCGCCCCACTTCTCAGAAACCCTGTGACAGAGAGCTCTGTTTAACATCTGAATTTACTTATTATTCATTCAACAAACATTCCTTGAAACCCTCCTCTTCACCCAGCCCTGCCCTCAAGGGACTGCAGTGGTGGAGACAGACTTATTCCTCAGAGATGATCTAGAGTGATCAGAACAGTTATGGAGGAAGCCCAGGGACCGTGGGAGTTCCAAAGGAAGACTCTGAGCCAGACTGGAGGTCATTCAGGGCTTCCTGTTGGAGAGGATATCTGAGGTGAGTCTTAAAAGAGGAGTAGGTGTCAACCAGGTAGAGAGAGGGCGGGGGGGGGGGTCAGGACCCGGGAAAAGCATTCCGGGTAGAAGGAAGGAACAGGCACACAGAAAAACCAGGAAGTGAGCATACAGTGCTTCCCATAAACAGAAGTTCAGGACAACTAGAATACAAATGTAAATAAGGGTGGGGGCGAGGCGTAAGAGGCAGGGAGGAGTCTGCATCACATAGAAGGGTAGGTAGGGCCACAAAAAGCACTTGGACTGTCTCCTGACAGTGCTTGGGGTCATGAAAGGGTGATAGACAGTGAACTCGGCCTGCTTTGCAAAAGATTCCAACTGCAGGGCAAGTGAAGGGGGTGAGGAACACGTCTGTCAGGATAGGCTGTTATGCCGCGGAGACGGCTCCAGAATTCAGTGGCTCAAAGACGGTTTACTCCTTGTGAGCATCGTTCCGAACTCTGTTCCACGTCGTCCTCAAACTATGACCCTGGCTGACAAAAGATCTTCCATTTGGAAAGTTGGTGGTCATAGCAACAAGGACACAGAAAATAGAGACCCAAGTAAGTTTAAAAGCTTCCATGCTGAAGCATCCTG
Source organism: Redunca redunca (assembly GCA_006410935.1). NCBI lineage: Eukaryota > Metazoa > Chordata > Mammalia > Artiodactyla > Bovidae > Redunca > Redunca redunca. The sequence goes on from SJYQ01002510.1 coordinate 5,753, forward strand.
CGTCACTTCCGCTCTTATTTCATTGGCCACAATAAGTCACGTGGCCACGTGTTTCTTTAAGGCGGGAAAGGGTGGTCCTCCCAAATGCCCAGAAGTAAGGAAGGACTAACTATTGGGGTCAGGATTGGTGACCGTAAGCGGACCTGAGCACAGAATCTTGGAGAACAGCGGGAGCAGGCAAGAGAAGAGGTAGCCCGGACTCAAGCAGTAGAAAGGGACTAAGTGAGTAGATTTGAGAGATATTCAAGAATCTCACAGAATTCTGTAAATGCTGGCCATCTGTCCTAGTTTCATAATCTAAAAACTAACCAACCAGGCTTCCCTGGTGCCTCAGAATCTGCAAGCCAATGCAAGGGACACAGGTTCCATCCCTGATCAGGGAAGATCCCACATGCCACACAGCCCCTGAGCCAAACTTCTGAAGCCTGGGTGCCCTAAAACCTGTGCTCCACAAGAGAAGCCACGCAATGAGAAGCCCGCCCACCACAGCTAGAGAGTAGCCCCTGTACTCTGCAACTAGAGAAAAGCCCGAGCAACAAAGAAGACCCAGCATAGCCATAAATAAATAAATAATAACAATACATTAAAAAAACACAACAACCCACAAAGCTCCTGAGTGCTGAGATCAGTATCTGCTTGTTTCCCAGCTCACATTCAATAAATGTTTAAAAGATGAAAAGACAAACCAACCAACAAAAAACAATAAAAAATTACCATCAGGTAAAATGGATATATATTTATTGGTCAAAAGGGATGAACTTGTTTTAATAAGATGATTAATTTCTGGGAATCTATCATACAGCATCAGTTCAGTTCAGTTCAGTTGCTCAGTCATATTTGACTCTTTGTGACCCCATGGACTGCAGCACACCAGGCTTCCCCGTCCACCACCACCTCCCAAAGTTTGCTCAAACTCATGTCCATTGAGTCAGTGATGCCATCCAACCATTTCATCCTCTGTTGTCCCCTTCTCCTCCTGCCTTCAATTTTTCTCAGCATCAGGGTCTTTTCCAATGAGTCATTTTTTCGATCAGGTGGCCAAAGTACTGGAGCTTCAGCTTCAGCATCAGTCCTTCCAATGAATATTCAGGACTGATTTCCTTTAGGATAGACTGGGTGGATCTCCTTGCAGTCTAAGGGACTCTCAAGAGTCTTCTCCAAAACCATGATTCAAAAGCATCGATTCTTCCGCACTCAGCTTTCTTTATAGTCCAACTCTCACAGCCATACATGACTACTGGAAAAACCATAGCTTTGACTAGGTGGACCTTTGTTGGCAAAATAACGTCTCTGCTTTTTAATATACTGTCCAGGTTGGTCATAGTTTTTCTTCCAAGGAGCAAGTGTCTTTTAATTTCATGGCTGCAGTCAGCATCTACAGTGATTTTGGAGCCCAAGAAAATAAAGACTATCACTGTTTCCATTGTTTTCCCTTATATTTGCCATGAAGTGATAGGACCGAATACCATGATCTTAGTTTTTTGAATGAACACATGGCATGGTGACTTTAATTATTGCTATGTATTATCTACAGAGTAGATCACCACACACACACACACACACACACAATGTGACTACATGAGGTGGTGTTGTTGCTCAATTGCTAACTCATGTCCGATTCTTTGCAACCCCATGGACTGCAGCATGCCAGGCTTCGCTGTCCTTCACTATTAGCCTGATTGTGGTAATTATTTCACAGTGTATATGTATATCAAATCATCATTTTGTGCACCATGAGCACATACAATTTTTGTCAATTGTACCTCAATAAAGCTGTGGAGAAAACCAATCAGTGACTGTTAGAACAAAAAATGGGCTCTGAGGGCTGCTTGAAGTAGCAGCTAATGTTTGAGTGCCCACAGGTTTTCTAAACCAGCACCGTCCAACAGAACTATAACGGTGTGCTTCAAATGTAATTCTACATTTTCTAGTAACTACATTTAAAAAAAGCAAAAAGAAAAAGGTGAAATAAATCATACTTAAATCCAGCACATTCAGAATATTATCACTTTAGAATGTGATCAACATAGAAATTACGAATGACTTGCTGTACATTCTTTTATTTTTTTTTACTGTGAGGAGAGAGCGAGTCAGCTAAGAAGGGGTGTTCAGGCTCTCTGGCTCCACGTTTTGTAAATAATGACTGTGTAACAGCTGAGAGCATTTGTAGGACTGCACATGCGCAGTGCTCACGAGGTGCTCCTTGGTCCCCAGCTACTGCGGGCTGAAGGCATATGTGAGCTCCACCTAGAAAGGGGCCCCGTTACTGCCACCTCAGGGCTGTGTCTGTTGGGTCAGCCATGAGAGGAGCGAATACAGCGAGTCTGCTGCTAGGGCTGCTATACCAGCCAGGAGTGAATAAATACTGCTCCTTGCATTTTCTTCCAGCCCCTTAACTCTCTCCTTGCCTACGCTGGGTTCAGCGAACAGTGCGGACAGTGTGAACAGTGGGACAACTGGCACTGTGATCATGATCAGCCGTACACATACAAAGTCTTCCAAATGCGGTCCCTACTTTACACTGATAGCGCACCTCTGTTTAGAGCAGCCACATTTAAAGGGCCAGATCGCTAGTGGCTACCCTCTTGGACAGAGCAGGTCTAGACACGTTAGCTAATTAGGATGTCTTCTTCCATTTTACAGATGCAGAAACTGAGGCACAGAAAGCTAGAAGGGACTTGGCCAAAGTCACACATGGGTGGAGGAGCAGGATTTTGGACCAGGCAGTGGAGCTCGTGCCATGTAGAACTGAGATGGGCTGACACAGGTCACTTATTAGGCTGGGTGAGTGACAGCGCACAGGAGCCCACTCCTCACTCACCAGAGGTCTCTGCAGAGAGAGAACCCTGATGGCTCTTGAGACTCCTGAAGGAGAAACCCACAATGGGACCCAAGCCTGAGGGTGAATGTGGGAATGCAGAGATACTAGAAAGGACTGGGTTATCTTGCCCCTTACTTGCCAGAGATTGCCAAAAAATTAAGAAAATCCCCTTGTGCATCTGACTACAGACTGATGGCTGCAAATGCTACTTTTTTTTTTAAAGTATAGTTGATTTACACATTATGTTATTTCCATGTGTGCAGCAAAGTGATTCCATTATACACACACATATATTTTTTTCTACTTTTTTTTCATTAAATTTTAGTACAAGATACTTAATATGGTTCCCTATGCTAGACAGTAAAATCCTAGTTTTCTATTTTATATATAGTAGGGTGCATCTGTTAATTGATAGCCCCAATTTACCCCTCCCCTGCCTTTGTTGAAGTTCATTTTCTATGTCTGAGTCTGTTTCTGTTACATAGATAATCTCTAGGATCATCCATATTGCTGCAAATGGCATAGTTCATTCTTTTTTATGGGTGAGTAATATTCCAATATATTCCACGTCTTCTTTATCCATTCACCTGTTAATAGGCACTTAAGTCGCCTCCATGTCTTGGCATTATCGGAAATAATACTATAAACAGTGAGGTGCTGGTGTCTCTTTCAGTTCAGTTCAGTTCAGTTTATCACCAGATAAAGCAGAAAGTTGGAGTGAGCTCTCTGTGAAGCCCCAGACCGGGGCGTGGAGGTAGGGGGGTGACAAGGCCTCTCACTAAGAGCCATTCTATGCCAGCTCCAGAAAGAGACTCCAGTGTCCCCTGTCATGACCCTTCCTTTCCAAGCGGGGAAACTGAGGCTCAAAAAAGCCACAGGAAGGATAGAAAGGATGCATCAGGAAGGATGGGAAAATCTCCTCCCACGCCCGTTCCATGGCCACCCAATTTCTTTCCAAGTCAAAACTAGTTATTGCCTTGTGTGAATTTCCTGAAGGGTTTTAGGCATATACAAGTGTTTACACATAGATCGTTTTTTTAACACTATGCGTGCGAGCTCAGTCGTGTCTGAATCTCTGTGACTCCATGTAGCCCATCAGGCTCCGCTGTCCATGGGATTTTCCAGGCAAGAATACTGGACTGGGTTGCCATTTCTTCCTCCAGGGAATCTTCCCGACCCAGGATCTAACCGCAGTCTATTGCGTTAGCAGGTGGATTGTTTACCACTGCGCCACCTGGGAAACCCATTTAACACCATGGAGACACACAATTCTGCATCTTACTTTAATTTTTAACTTGGTATTATCTTCAAGGTTTAATACATAAGATGTGCCTCGTGTGTTTTTTTTTCCCCTTTAGCCACAGACTCTATTTGAATATTTGCATTATTATTCTATACAAAGTTTTAATTTCTTACAAAACTCTATATGTGCCTCATGTTTTTTTTTTTTTCTCCAAATGCCCTTAGAGCATCAAACGGTCTGAAAGTACCATAATTAACTTAGCCAGCCCCCTCTTAATAGACACTTAGGAGATTCCTAGTTTTTGCCACCTCAAACATTACTGTAATTAATGCCACTTGGGCAGACCTCGTGCTGGCTGTATGATCCATGCCTGTAAGATAAATTCCTAGGAGGAAAACTGCCAAGTCAAAAGTGATGTGCATTCGTCATTTTGAAAAATATTTCTACATCGCCTTCCAAATTCCTCCTTTGTCACTGGTTGATTGCCCATTTCTCAAAAGGGCTTTTTGCTCTCTCTATATATTGTTTGAATGTTTTTACAGTGAGAAGGTATTCGTGTATTATTTATGTAGCTGAAATTAAATGAGCCCTTCCTTAAAAACACAAACTTGGGAAGAAGAGAAACCAGCAAGACCAGTTCGGCCAGTCTCTCCCTCTGTCCCCTGTCACACCCTCCTCATCCCCAAAAAGCCCTGCCTGATGTTGAAATCCATTTCTCAAGCACAAACAGGGACCGCAAAGGTCCAACCTTGGGAAAAATACAGGGATGAGATTATGTCAGGTGGCTCAGTGGTAAAGAATCTGCCTGCCAGTGCCGGAGACATGGGTTTGATCCCTTGGTCAGGAACATTCCCTGGAGGAGGAAATGGCCACCCACTCCAGTATTCTTGCCTGGAAAATCCCATGGCCAGAAAAGCCTGGTGGGCTGCAGCCCATGGGGTTTCAAAGAGTAGGGCACGAGTGCGCACACGGCACACACACACAGGTTGTATCGTTGTTGTTTTTTACGTAACTAGATTCTACTGCTCTTCATCTTCCTCTTTCACCTCCTTTTCCCTTTTTCTCTGACTTCTGTTACAGTGAGCATCGCACTAAAAAGATTTGTAAGATATGTCCAGTTCAGTAAAAGAACACTTAACTTACGCAGAACCTAGTATTAAAACAAGAAACAGAAACGGAAAGGAAAGAATAGCTAGGGGCTTCTAAGTAGAAGCTGGAAGAGCAAAACAATAATCTATTTATTTTATAAGGAAAGGAAGTTTTTAAAAATATTTATTTAGCTGCTCTGGGTCTTCATTGCAGCACACAGGATCTTTAGCCGGGGCATGCAAACTCTTAGTTGCAGCCTGTGGGAACTAGTTCCCTGACCAGGGATCAAACCTCTGCATTGGGAGTGCAGTCCTAGCCACTGGATCCCCAGGGAAGTCCCTGTTCTATTATAAACACATCGATCTCTTCCTTTCCTTTCCCTTCCTCAGCACAAACAAGTAGTTGTCTGGAAGAGGGGTTGGAGTAGCCAGGAATAGGGTGTCAGGGCTCAGATGGAATAGGGACTCCACCCCAGGGCCCAGAGGAGCAGGCAGGAGGATACTCTCAGGAGGATCCAGCAAATAAGTAAATATATCAAGGGCACCAGGGGCCAGTGTTTTCACTGCCAGAAAAGTGAGCTACAGTGATACAAAGGGAGAAACCCAGAATGAGCCCCATAGTGCTGGGCTGGAACTGGAAGTAGTGTAAACTCATGACTTTCAATATAGAAAGACAGATGTAGAAATGAATACAGGTAGAATATTACCCAACCATGAAAATGAATGATGTAATGCCATTTTCAGCAACATGGGTGGCCCTAGAGATTACCATACTGAGTGAAGCAAGGCAGACAGAGAAAGACAAATATTATATGTTATCATTTATATGTGAAATCTTAAAAAATGATACAAATAAACTTATTTGCCAAACAGAAATAGACTCGCAGACATAGACAACAAACATATGCCTATCAAAAGGGAAAGTGGGGGAGGGGAAGGGATAAATTAGGAGTTTGAGATTAAAATATACACACTATTATATATGGAGTAGATAACCCATAAGGACCTACTGTAAATCACAGGGAACTATATTCAATATCTTGTAATAACCTATAGGAGAAAAGAATATATAAAAGTATATATATATTTGTTTATATATACAAACACATGTATGTATATATGAATCACTTTGCTGTACACCTGAAACTATCACAACATTGTAAATTAATTGTATTTCAATAAAAATTTTAAAAAAGAAAAGCCTAGGCTCCTCATCAAAGGTGGAATAAAGAAACCCATATTGGTATGTTTTAAGTTTAAAAATTTTGAAAAAAAATATAGATGTAAATCTCTGGTTCCTCTGCCGTTTCTAAACCGAGCATGATACCTGGAAGTTCTTGGTTCATGTACTGCTGAAGCCTAGCTTGAAGGATTTGGGGCATAACCTTGCTACCATGTGAAATAAGCACAATTGTACAATCGTTTGAACATAATTTGGCGTTGCCCTCCTTTGGGACTAGAACAAAAACTGACCTTTTCCAGTTGTGTGGCCACTGCTGAGTTTTCCAAATTTGCTAACATATTGAGTGCAGCACTTTAACAGCGTTATCTTTTAGGATTTGAAATAGCTCAGCTGGAATTCCATCATCTCCACTAGCTTTGTTTGTAGTAATGCTCCCTCAGACTCACTTGACTTCACACTCCAGGATGTCTGGCTCTGGGTGAGTGACCATACCGTTGTGGTTATCTAGGTCATCAGTACTTTTTTGTATAGTTCTTTGTATTCTTTTCACCTCTTCTTAACCTCATCTACTTCTATTAGGTCCTTACCATTTTTTTTTTCCCTTTATCTTGCCCATTCTTACATGAAAGGTTCCCTTGATACCTCCAATTTTCTTGAGATGTCTAGTCTTTCCCATTCTGTTGCTTTCCTCTGTCTCTTTAAATTGCTCATGTAAGAATGCCTCCTTAACCTATATCTACACACACACACACACACACACACACACACACACACACACTCGCCCTGCCTCTGCCCAGTGAGAGAGCCTGGGTGCAGTAAGAGCCAATAGCAATGACCACATGTAACTTCAGACTCTTGGTTTCTAAATGTCACTCTCCAGTAAAATAGATCAGGGCTTCTCGGGCTAAAGACTACTTCTAGAACTGGGACAGAGCAAATAGAAGGCGAGCCTGTATTGCTCTGTGTGTGTGTGTGTGTGTGTGTGTGTGCTTAGTTGCTCAGTCGTGTCCGACGCTTGCTACCCCATAGACTGTGACCTTCCAGGCTCCTGTGTCCATGGGATTTTCCAGGCAAGAACACTGGAGTGGGTTGCCATGCCCTGCTGTGCCAGGAAGCAAAATAATGTGTAAAGAATGATGGGATACACAAAATAGATAACTAACAAGGACCTACTGTTTAGCACAGGGAATTTGACTCAGTACTCTGTAATGGCCTATATGGGAAAAGATTCTAAAAAAAGAGTGTGTGTGTGTGTGTGTGTGTGTGTGTGTGTGTATACATAGGCATGTGTGAAGTGAAAATCACTCAGTCGTGTCCGACTCTTTGCGACCCCATGGACTATACAGTCCATGGAATTCTCCAGGCCAGAATACTGGAGTCGGTAGCCTTTCCCACCTCCAGGGGATCTATAGGGATCCATACATGTATTAATATATGTGAATATATACATATAAATGTGTACATATACATATATGTATGTGCGTGCTCTGTCTCTTCAGTCATGTCTGACTCTTTGGGACCCCATGGACTGTAACCCACCAGGCTCCTCTGTCCATGGGATTTTTCAGGTAAGAATACTGAAGAATACTCTCCTCCAGGGGATCTTCCCAACCCAGGGATCGAACCAGCACCTCTTGCATCTCCTGCACTGCAGGTGGATTCTTTACCACTGAGCCACCAGGGAAGCCCAATATATATGTATATATATTAGTAAATGTATACACGCATATGTGTGTGTATATAACTGACTCATTTTGCTGTACCACTGAAATTAACACAGCAATGTAAATCAACTCTAGTCCAATAAAAAAAATTTGTTTTTAAATCACTTAGCTTCTAAAATGAAAAAAAAGAAAACAGGATGAGGGGAACAGGCCAAAATGACCTGGAACCAGCTGGAAAGGGCAGGTCAAATTGGGAACAACTGGAACATCAAAATAAACAGTGATTTTAATAGATTGCAGTCCTTTGACGCTATGAGTTTATCCTGATATGACTAAATAAATGATAAATCGAGAGTTTTGACGAGGAACAGGGTATTTACATGACCCCAAAAGATCTTCCCAGAAAACACATCAATCACGAAGAGGAAAAGAGTAACTTTACAGTGGAGAAGGCTGAAAGACTCCACCTTAGCATCAACATCCTGACGGCTGTAAGATCCTAACATCACTTCTGTGACCCTCCTGCTGGAAGCGCGTGAGTAGAATCTGATCAGGAGAAGATATCAGACGAACGCAAATTCATGGGCATCCTAGTCAAAACTGGCCTTGTAATGTTCACAAGAGTCACGGAGGTCAAGGAAAGAATGAAAAAATTTTCTGGACTAAAGGAAGCAAAAGAGACATGGCAACAAAATGCAATGTGAGAGCCTAGAATGGAACCCCTGCTGGAAACACCGTTATTGGGACAACGGGTGACACTTGAACGGAGCATGAAAATTAGTCTGAGTCGCTCAGTCGTGTCTGACTCTTTGTGACCCAAGGACTGTAGCCCACCAGACTCCTTTGTCCATGGGATTTTCCAGGCAAGAGTACTGGAGTGGGTTGCCGTTTCCTTCTCCAGGGGATCTTCCTGACCCAGGAGTTGAACCTGAGTCTCTTATGTCTCCTGCGTTGGAAGGAGGAGGTTCTTTACTATTGAGCCATTTGGGAAGTCCCAGCATGAAGATTAGATGGTAGTAATTCATCACTGCTAATACGTTTTTATTTCTGAGGTTATACTTTATGTAAGAGATGATCCTGTGTGTAGGAAATACATTAAATATCTCTAAGTGTTGGAGCATAAGTTTGGCAACTCATTTTTATATGGTTTAGGGAAAATAATTTCTCTGTACTGTATGTGCGACTTTTCAGCAACTTTGAGATCTTTCCGATTTAAAAATACTAAAGCTTGCTTTCGAAATTCGTTTGAATACATTGGGGTAAGAAATGTATTTGACACAAAAAACAGTACAAAATATATTTGTGAAACTGATAAACACATCATGAAACAAAGCATAGCCTTGCTCAAAAAGATCATAACACATAAATCAAATATACTTCAATAAAATAAAATTTTTTAAAATGTAATAGTGAATGGATTATCATACTAAGTGAAGTAAGCCAGACAAAGACAAATATTATATGATATCACTTATATGTGAAATCTAAAAACTAATACAGATAAATCTATAAAACAGAAACAGACACAGGAAACAAACTTAACAGTTACCAAAGGGGGAAGGGGGGAGGGATAAATTGGGAATTGGGGATTAACAGATACACACTATTATATATAAAATATAAACAACAAGGACCTACTGTATAGCATCAGTTCAGTTCAGTTCAGTTCAGTCGCTCAGTCGTGTCCGACTCTTTGTGACCCCATGAATCGCAGCACGCATAGCGAACTATATTCACTATCTTGTAATAACCTATAATGGAAAATAATCTGAAAACCAGAATGTGCACCTGAAATGTTGTATATCAACTTCAGTCTTTTAAAAAAGGTAATATCAAATGTGGTTTTATAAATGGTTAACATAACACAGGAAAAAAATTCTAAGACACACAGAAAAGAAACAGATTCCAAAAGCCCTGATGGAGACTTACTAAATTGTTTCCTGACCTACAAACTTTGTCCACAAGCATATTATTAATATAAGAGCAAATACATATATACGTTGTATCACGCCCTGGGCACTGCTCTAAGTACTTGACAAATACTGCTTAATCCTCACAACAATCTTAGGAGGAAGGTAACATTCACTCCCATCTTAAAGGTAATGATACTAAAGCCGAGAAAGGTTAAGTAATGTGCCCAAGGTCACGCAGCCAAGAAAAGGTGGGGCTGGCTTAGAATCTTAGGCTGCCTTCACAAAAGGCCTTGCAAAAGGAATATGATTATCCCTCATTTGAGAGATTGGGTAACCAAGGCTTAGAGAAACTAAATGGCCAGTTCATGGCCAGGCTGATTCTGAAAGCAGAGACTAGTTCTCAAGAACAGGCTTGCATAATCGGGGGAAACGATGTCAATGCTTAGATCCCGAACCAGGAACCACTGTTTGCTCATCCAACCGGGTTACAAGAACAAGCCTCCTACTTTCACCAGCACTCAGGCTGTCGGACGAGAGCTTCACTGTCCAACAAGGTAGTCACAAGCCACAAGCGGCTGGTTAAATTTAATTTAAATTAAACAAAATTAAAACTTTGATGGCCCTCACTCACCACCTTTAAACACGCACTCATGAGCTCGTTCTTAGCACAGTGCACAACATAGGCTACAGGCCATTCCCGTGGTCACTGGAGGTTCTGTTGGACAGGGTGGAATCTAGAGATTGCCTTGCAAGGGCTTGACAATTGTTTTTTTCAAAAGTGGGGACTGGGATATTCTGGATTTTCTTTAATATATGCTAGAGCACATCCTATCAGATTTTTTCCTAACAACCACATTTAAGTGTATTTTTATTGAAGTCACGGGCTTCCCTGGTGGCTCAGATAGTAAAAAAAAAAATCTGCCTATAATGCAAGAGACCCTGGTTGGATCCCTAGGTCAGGAAGATCCCTCGGAGAAGGAAATGGCAACCCACTCCAGCATTCTTGCCTGGGAAATCCTAGGGACAAAGAAGCCTGGCAGGCTACAGTCCATGGACTCACTAAGACATGACTGAGCATATTTCACTTTCACTTTTTTTCATTCATTGAAGTGACATTGTCAAATTTTTCATATAAACTAACAAAGTAGTAAGTAAATAAAGCCCCAAAACTCCAACTCCAACTTGGGTTTCAATCCATGGTCATGATTGCTGATGGCGTTTGTAAACTCCTACCTTATAAATTTCTTTTTTGTTTTTGTTTGTTTTCTTCTGGCATGTGGAACTTCCCCAATCAGGGATCAAACCTCCACCCCTTGCAGTGGAAGCTCCAAGTCTTAACCACCACCAAGGAAGTCCCACCTTGTAGATTTCTAATCCAGTGGCCTGAAACCCCAGATCTTGCTTCTGAATGCGGCATTCTGTGCCACATGATATAATTATTGCCCTGAAGAATTACAAGTGCAGAACTCAGAAAGCAAAGTGTCTGCAAGTGACAGCAGCTACCAGTCATTAAATGTTCTACCCACCTACGGCTGTTACAGGCCTAATCGTCACTGCTTTCATGCTAACCCTAAGAGGGCTTCCCTGATAGCTCAGTTGGTAAAGAATCTGCCTGGAATGCAGAAGACCCCGGTTTGATCCCTGGGTCGGAAAGACCCACTGGAGAAGGGATAGGCTACCCACTCCAGTATTCTTGGGCTTCCCCTGTGGCTCAACTGGTAAAGAATCTACCTGCAGTGAGGGAGACCTGGGTTTGATCCCTGGGTTGGGAAGTTTCCCTGGAGAAGGGAAAGGCTACCCACTCCAGTATTCTGGCCTGGAGAATTCCATGGACTGTAAAGAGCTGGACATGACCAAGTGACTTTCACTTTAACCCCTAGGAAGTACATGTGATGATCTTCATTTTACAAAATGAGGCACAGTGGCTCACAGAGGTAAAGTCACCTGCCCAAATCCGCATAGGTAATAAATATAGAATACAAACTAGATCTCTCCACCTCAAACTCCACATTCATCTTCTTCCTTTACCTAATGTAAAGAAAGGTTTCCCAGCTTGTGCTAGTGGTAAAGAACCAACCTGCCAATGCAGGACACCTGAGTTTGATCCCTGGGTCAGGAAAATCCCCTGGAAGGGGCATGGCAACCCACTCCAGTATTTTTGCCTGGAGAATTCCATGAACAGAGAATGCTAAGGTCACACAGAGATGGACACAAATGAAGCGACTTAGCATGCACGCAACCTAAAGCAAACCAAGGAGAGACACGATTCTAGCACAAAAATAATTCTGATTCAGCCCACTGGAAATTCATCATGATATGGATCAAAGCAATTAGGATTACAATAGACTAATCACTGAATTTATGCTGATGACAGACATGTCAGAGGGAGGGTGGAGAGTAGGAAAAAATAACAGGCGTATGGGGGCAGATGAAAAGCCTGCAAAAAAAATGATAATAAAGATTAAAGCTAAAGAGTGAGGAGAGGAAATGTCCAGCTGGCTAAATTTTTCCCCAGTCTGTTGCTGACACACCATCTAACCGGGCTCCAGTGTTCATCAACATCACCTCTGCCGTGGGGATTGAAATTATAAACCTTTTCCATCTTACGCACTAGGGTCCAGGGCTGTGATGGAAGAAATTTTCACATATTGAGATTCCAGGAACTCATTCTGGTTTATATATGAGCTAACAAACTTTCTCTTTTTTTGGCCTCACTGCTCGACATGTGGGATCTTAGTTCCCCCACCAGGTAGCGAACCCAGACCTTCAGCAGTGAAAGCGCAGAGTCCTAACCACTGGACCACCAGGGAATTCCCAAGCTAACTTAAATTTTATGCTAATTAGAACAGCAAGTTTTGTGGCGTATCAGAAGAAGTTCATCTGCTTTAACCATGAAAGAAAATGCATTTAAAAATTCAAATAGGGTAACTGTGGTTCAGTCATTCAAAATGGAGCTGAGTGGCCACTGCGGATGTGGTTTCAGACACATTCCTGCATCACTTGAGAACTTGCATTTTCTGAACTGTACTGGATTTGAGGATACCACCAGCCATTTTCAAAACAACATCCGCTAGCAGCTGCCAGCTGCAACCTTATGGTNCATCTAACCGGGCTCCAGTGTTCATCAACATCACCTCTGCCGTGGGGATTGAAATTATACACCTTTTCCATCTTACGCACTAGGGTCCAGGGCTGTGATGGAAGAAATTTTCACATTTTGAGATTCCAGGAACTCATTCTGGCTTATATATGAGCTAATAAACTTTCTCTTTTTTTGGCCTCACTGCTCGACATGTGGGATCTTAGTTCCCCCACCAGGTAGCGAACCCAGACCTTCAGCAGTGAAAGCGCTGAGTCCTAACCACTGGACCACCAGGGAATTCCCAAGCTAACTTAAATTTTATGCTAATTAGAACAGCAAGTTTTGTGGCGTATCAGAAGAAGTTCATCTGCTTTAACCATGAAAGAAAATGCATTTAAAAATTCAAATAGGGTAACTGTGGTTCAGTCATTCAAAATGGAGCTGAGTGGCCACTGCGGATGTGGTTTCAGACACATTCCTGCATCACTTGAGAACTTGCATTTTCTGAACTGTACTGGATTTGAGGATACCACCAGCCATTTTCAAAACAACATCCGCTAGCAGCTGCCAGCTGCAACCTTATGGTCTCAAGAACTCCCGTTGTAACTAAGCAACGCACTTTGGATCCCAACCAATCCTTGCTTAGACAGCACCCTTACTTCTCGCCAGCTCCAGTCCTGACTCTTGACAAACAATTTATGTAATTTTGTGGTTTTTGCTTTTACAAGCCTCCCTCTTTTTGTAGTCTAGCGGAACACAATTCAAGTGCTTCTCGAATCTGTGTCTCCTGGGCTATTGCTCTGTTTGGTTCAAACAAAAACTCAAAATTTTCTCTTCCTATTAACAGTTTGTTTATTGCTTATGTCCATTGACAGCTGTAATAATGGGAAGTTTTATGTCTGAAACTGTTCAGACAAGGGCCACAGCACTCAAAGAGCACCGAAAAATTGAATTTACATTTTTTATTTAATTTTAATGGTTTAAAGTTAAATGTAGGGACAGGACTTCCCTGAATCTGCCTGCCAATTTGTGGGTCACGGGTTCAATCCCTGGTCCAGGAAGATCCCACATGCCTCACCGCAACTAAGCCCAAGGGCCACAGCTATGGACCCCATGCTCTGCAATAGAAGAAGCTGCCGCAATCAAAAGCTGGAGCACAGGGGCTAGAAAGTAACTCCCGCTCGACCGCAACTAGAGAAAGCCTACTGGCCGCAATGAAGACCTAGCACAGCCAAAATAAAGTTTTAAAAGAACAGGAAGTGGAAACCAAAAAAAAGTTAGATATATGTAGCACATGTGGCTGGTGGCTACTGTATTGAACAGCGCAGCACTAAATGGCCAGGTGCAGAAGTTAGGGCAGGGCTCTCCCATTTGTGTCCCCCAAAACCAAACTTGGGAACCATTTGTTTGAGGGGCACCGTCTGAGGTCAGACTCCCTGGGTCCAAATCTCTGTTCTGGGAAACTTTGAGGAAGCACTTAATCTTGTCCGTACCTCAGTGTCTGCATCTGTAACATATAAGATATATATAAATGTACACATATATATATAATGGAGTATTACTCAGCCATAAAAAGAATGAAATAATGCCATTTGCAGCAGCATGGATGGAGCTAGAATTTATCGTATTAAAATGAAGTAAGTCAGAGAAAGACAAATATCATATGATATCATATTCTGGCTATTGTAAATAGCCCCAGTGAATATTAGGGTGCATGTATCTTTTTGAATTATGATTTTTTCCAGATATATGCCCAGGAGTGAGATTGCTGGGTTATATGATGGTTCTATTTTTGGTTCTTTAAGGAACCTCCATACTGCTCTCCACAGTGCTGTACCAATTTAGAGTCCCACCAACAGTGTAGGAGGGTTAAATCCACTAGTTTAAACCTGTATGTTTTTTTCCACCACTACAAGCAAGTAACTCAATTCTGACACTATCTACTGAGAGATAGCATCAGATTCCACAGGTTTAAAGCTCAGTCCTGGCCTCCCGCCACCAACTACAGATGTCGATCACAAGCCCAGGTTGTTAGTTGTGCTTCTGACTGATGGGCTATAGCTCAGAGGTTCCCACCACCCTCTCCTTGGTGTTGGTTAATTTGCTCGAGCAACTCAAGGAACTCAGAGAGGGACTTCCCTGGTGGTCCAGTGGTTAAGACTCCTCTCTCCCAATGCAGGGAGCCTGAGTTTGATCCCTGGTTGGGGAACAAAGATCCTGCATGCTGTGTTGCCAAAATAGAAGAAGGGAGAGGGGGAGATAATGTCTTGAACTGAATAAAATGAAAATACAACATAATCAACTTAAAAAAAAATTTTTTTAATAAAGAACTCAGAAAGACATTTTACCTACTGGATTACTGGTTTATTACAAAAAGATATAACTCAGAAACAGCCAGAAGGAGGAGATGCACAAGGCAAGATACCAGGAGGGGGCGGGGGAGTTCCAGACACTCTGTCCTCCTAGCACCTCTACAATTCATCAACCCGGAAGCTCTCTGAGCCCCATCTTTTTGGGGGTTTTGGTGGAGGCTTCATTACCTAGACATGATTGATTAAATCATTGGCCACTGGTGATTGATTTCAACCTCCAGCCCCTCTCTCTTCCTGGGAGGTCGGGGTTGGGAGGGCCTGAAAATTCCAACCTCTCTAACTACATGGTTGATTCCCCAGGTAACCAGCCCCCATCCTTAGGTGCTTTCCAAAAGTCACCTTGTAAGCATAAACTCAGGTGTGGTTGAAAGGGGTTTATTGTAAATATCAAGACTCTTTTACCACTCTTATCACTTAGGAATTTCCAAGCATTTTAGGGGCTCTGTGTCAGAAACCAGGATGAAGACAAATATAGGTTTCTTATTATAAATCACAACATCACAGTATCTACGGTTGACTCTCGCTTGAGTTGTCGTTATAAAGGTTGTCAAATGGTGACCTTGACAATGATAATTATTCCTTCTACATCATTCTTTAATTTGTAACTCTAAGAATGTGCTTTTGCTCCTTTTTATTTTAAATCAGTCTGTAGTCATGAATTCTTGCTCACTTAGTGGATTATAATCCTTTTTTTGTTGCTGTTGTTTAGTGGCTAAATTGTGTCCAACTCTTTTGCAACCCCATGGACTGGAACCTGCCAGGCTCCTCTGTCCATGGGATTTCCCAGGCAAGAATACTGGAGTGGGTTGCCATTTCCTTCTCCAGGGGAAACTTCCCCACCCAGGGATCGACCTCAAGTGTCCTGCATTGGCAGGTGGATTCTTTACCACCACACCACCAGGGAAGCCTGAAAATCCTTTACTATCTTCATTTAATCTGACGTTCAATTTGTTCCAGATTTGGTCATAAGAAGCCTCTTTAAGAAGTCTTCCTGCGTCCTTCTGACATCCCCATCATTCTTTGAGTATTTCCTTACTTCTAGATTGCTTTTCTTTTAAAGATGGAGAAACTGAGGCACAGGGAAGTTGAATAACTTGCCCAAGTGGTCCTGATGTCAGTTGGCAGGACCAAGATTTGAACGTAACCAGTGTGGTTCCAGAATCCAAGCTCTTAACCACTCAACCATATTCCACCTCACAGGGGCAGGAATCGTGACTTTTTCTTGGTACCTAGTTCCCTGACCAGGGATTAAACCCCGGATGCCAGCGGTGAGAATGTGGTGCCCTAACCACTGGACAGCCAGGGAATTCCCCTTAATACATACACAAAGTGGGCTTCCCAGGTGGCTCTGTGGTAAAGAATCCGCCTGCCAATGCAGGAGATGCGGGTTTGATCCCCGGGTCAGGAAGATCCCCTGAAGGAAGAAATGGCAACCTGCTCCAGTATTCTCGCTAGAGAAAAAAATCCCATGGACAGAGGAGCTTGGTGGGGGTTGCGACGAGTCAGATACAACTGAGCAACCGGGCACATACTCGCACATAGATGTTAAGTATACATGCTTGGATTTAGTCTGACATTCTTTTTTTTAACTGAAGCATAGTCGATTTACAATGTTGTGATAGTCTCAAGTGTGCAGAGATGTGATGCAGATACATACATACCTATATCTATATTCTTTTTCAGCTAAACCATGACTTCTTGTTCAAAGCTACATCCGCACCACTCAGCATGATGCCTTACCCATGGTAAGTATTAAGTACAAACGTGTTAAACAATGAAAGTGATGAAAGTGAAAGAGAAGAGTGAAAAAGTTGGCTTAAAGCTCAACATTCAGAAAACAAAGATCATGGCATCTGGTCCCATCACTTCATGGCAAATAGACAGGAAAACAGTGGAAACAGTGTCAGACTTTATTTTGGGGGGCTCCAAAATCACTGCAGAT
>SJYQ01002511.1:0-19618 GCA_006410935.1 Redunca redunca
AAACTAGTCAATCTAATCACACTAGGACCACAGCCTTGTCTAACTCAATGAAACCAAGCCATGCCTGCGAGGCAATCCAAGACGGGCGGGTCATGGTGGTGAGGCCTGACAGAATGTGGTCCACTGGAGAAGGGAATGGCAAGCCACTTCAGTATTCTTGCCTTGAGAACCCCATGAACAGTATGAAAAGGCAAAATGAGGAACTCCCCAGGTCATTAGGTACCCAATATGCTACTGGAGATCAGTGGAGAAATAACTCCAGAAAGAATGAAGGGATGGAGCCAAAGCAAAAACAATACCCAGCTGTGGATGTGACTGGTGATAGAAGCAAGATCCGATGCTGTAAAGAGCAATATTGCATAGGGACCTGGAATGTCAGGTCCATGAATCACAAAAGTTACTTCAGTTTAAACAGGAGACACTGCTTGTTTAGGGTTGTCATAGTTAGTTGGCAAAAAGGGCACTTAATGACTAATGTAATGTGGTGTCAGTTAGATGTACATGCTTGAGCTCTTTTAACAGTCACAGCTTTCCCCTTTTCTTTTTATTGCATCAGGCATGTGGCCCTGAGTTCCAAATTGTGGTAGCAGTACCAGAAATTTTTTTTTTAATTTAAGGAAATTTTTACTACATCCCTACCAAAGAAAGATAATGAAATGGTTTTAAAATGTCAATATTTATAATACTGAGAAAATTATAGCCTTTGCAATTATTTCAACTCATGGTAAGCCATTCTAGATGTCAACATGGAAAGGTACAAGGGGAACAAAAATATTTAAAGTCCACAGGTACAGAGATAAGAGTACACAGGCTTTGCTGGGAGGAGGCATAGAGACTGTCGGTCAGGTGTGTGTCCTTGGGCAAGCGACTTTACCTCTGTCCAGCTTCCTCCTCTGTGTAGGTAAGCATGACAGGGATTTGATAACAGCACACCTCATAGGAGGATTAAGTGAGGCAAGATACATAAAAGAGCATCAAATGTGGTAGATAATAAATAATACTTCCTTCCTCCTCACAACAGAGCTGCAGGAAGGTCAATACCTTGATTCATTTAACAGTTTTTTTAGCTCCCATGTGTCAGTCACTATTGTAGGTATTCTAGGACCTGCAGACACTAAGGTAAACAAAGTCCCTTGGACATGGATAAGAGTGAGCTCTTGGAGCCAGATTGTCTGGATTTGACTCTACTCTTTACCAGCTGTATAATCATTGACAACTTGATTTGTCTCGGTTTCATGACCTGCAAAACATGGATCATAATTGTACTCAAAGGGTCGTTGTTTTGAATCACAAAGAGCTGACAACGTGCCTGGCCCACAGTGAACCCCTCAGTAAATGTTAGCTGTGAATGTGATTCTCCACATGAAGTTTGCAGGCTCATGTGGAGAGAAGAGGGGTGAGAATACTGGTCTGCATTTTATAGATAAAGAAACTGAGGGTCAGAGAGGTTAAGTAAACTGCCTCAGTCAAATAGATAGCAGGGTGGAGGTGAGACTTCGTCCTCTGTTCCATCAGACTTCAAAGCCTATATGCTCAGCTATTTCTGTCTGACTGAGTGAACTCTTTCATGGCCTGTCTCCTCTGGGACATTCCCCTTTGCAAATTCCATTGGTGGGGGCAGGAGTGTTAAAGAGTTTTCAATGGAGGACTTAGAAAAATCCAAGAACACAACTTGTAAGCCTCCAGAGCTCTTCATTATCAGATCTGTCCACTGCAAAGTCTAGCTTCTGTCCCTTTGGATAAAAGAGCATCAAACAAGTCCTTAGGAAGAAATTCCAGAGGAAGTGTTAAGAAACATGCCATTCTTGGTGGTAGTGATTGCTTGAGATGTAATACTGGTCTCAACTGGTCTTCTGCTTGTCTGTTTTAAATTTTAAAATGGAGTCATGTTCCAGGCACTTTCCAACATAATGAGGATATAAAGTCACATACAACAGTCTCTGCCTCTTCACAGTACTTGGAGTACTGCAGGGGAAACCAGAAATCCTTGCACAAAGTGTGGTCTCCTATGATAATGATGATGGGAAAGCCGGTGGCAGGACTCCTGAGAAGGAGTGAACTATACGGCCAGGCGAGACATGAGAGGAGGCAGCATGTAAACTGGATCTTCAGGCATGATTATGTTGAAGAAGGGGAAGTATTATAGAATATTCTAGGATCTGAATAAACATCTGAAGAGAAGGAAGGAGAGTTAGATGAAAGGGGATGAGACACATGGTGCAGGAAGGAATTTGGTGGCAAGGCAAGAGGATGCAGCACCATGATGGCAGGGACTGCTCTGGTGTCTCAGATGGTGATTGACACACGGCTCAGTTCAGTTCAGTTCAGTCGCTCAGTCGTGTCCGACTCTTTGTGACCCCATGGACTGCAGCACACCAGGCCTCCCTGTCCATCACCAGCTCCCAAAGCTTGCTCAAACTCATGTCCATCAAATTGGTGATGCCATCCAACCATCTCATTCTCTGTTATCCCCTTCTCCTCCTGCCTTCAATCTTTCCCAGCATGAGGGTCTTTGCCAAGGAGTCAGTTCTTTGCATCAAGTGGCCAAAGTATTGGAGTTTCAGCTTCAGCATCAGTCCTTCCAATGAACATTCAGGATTGATTTTCTTTAGGATGGACTGACTGTATCTCCTTGCAGTCCAAGGGACTCTCAAGAGTCTTCTCCAACACCACAGTTCAAAAGCATCAATTCTTTGGCACTCAGCCTTCTTCACAGTCCAACTCTCACATCCATACATGACTACTGGAAAAACCATAGCTTTGACTAGATGGACCTTTGTTGGCCAAATAATGTCTCTGCTTTTTAATATGCTATCTAGGTTGGTCATAGCTTTTCTTCCAAGGAGCAAGCGTCTTTTAATTTCATGGCTGCAGTCACCATCTGCAGTGATTTTGGAGCCCTGAAAAATAAAGTCTCTCACTGTTTCCTCTGTTTCCCCATCTATTTGCTATGAAGTGATGGGACTGGATGCCATGATTTTAGTTTTCTGAATGTTGAGTTTTAAGCCAACTTTCTCACTCTCCTTTTTCATTTTTGTCAGGAGGCTCTTTGATTCTTCTTCACTTTCTGCCGTAAGTGTAGTGTCGTCTGCGTATTTGAGGTTATTGATATTTCTCCCAGCAATCTTGATTCCAGCTTGTGTTTCATACAGCCTGGCATTTCTCATGATGTACTCTGTATATAAATTTAAAAAGCAAGATAGCAATATACAGCCTTGATGTTGTCCTTTCTCTATTTGGACCCAGTCTATTGTTCCATGTCCAGTTCTAACTGTTGCTTCTTGACCTGCATACAGATGTCTCAAGAGGCAAGTCAGGTGGTCTGATATTCCAATCTCTTTAAGAATTTTCCATAGTTTGTTGTAATCTATGCAGTCAAAGGCTTTGGCATAGTCGATAAAGTAGAAATAGATGTTTTTTTCTGGAACTCTCTTGCTTTTTAGATGATCCAACGGATGTTGGCAATTTGATCTCTAGTTCCTCTGCCTTTTCTAAATTCACCTTGAATATCTGGAAGTTCACAGTTCATGTACTGTTGAAGCCTGTCTTGGAGAATTTTGAGCATTACTTTGCTAGCATGTGAGATGATTGCAATTGTGCAGTAGTTTTAACATTCTTTGGCATTGCCTTTCTTTGGGATTGGAATGAAAACTGACCTTTCTAGTCCTGTGGCCACTGCTGAGTTTTCCACATTAGCTGGCATGTTGAGTGTAGCAGTTTCACAGCATCATCTTTTAGGATTTGAAATAGTTCAACTGGAATTCTATCTATCACCTCCATTAGCTTTGTTCATAGTGATGTTTCCTAAGGCCCACTTGACTTCACATTCCAGGATGTCTCGCTTAGGTCGGTGATCACACCATCGTGGTTATCTGGGTCATGAAGATCTCTCTTGTACAGTTTTTCTATGTATTCTTGCCACCTATTCTTAATATCTTCTACTTCTGTTAGGTCCATTCCATTGCTGTCCTTTATTGTGCCCATCTTTGCATGAAAAGTTCCCTTGGTATTGCTAATTTTCTTGAGGAAATTTCTATTCTTTCCCATTCTGTTATTTTCCTCTATTTCTTTGCATTTATCTCTGAGGAAGGTTTTCTTATCTTTCCTTGCTATTCTTTGGAACTCTGCATTCAAATGGATATATGTTTCCTTTTCTCCTTTGCCTTTAGCTTCTCTTCCTTTCTCAGCTATTTGTAAGGCCTCCTCAGACAATCATTTTGCCTTTTTGCATTTCTTTTTCTTGAGAATGGTCTTGATCACTCCTGTACAGTGTCATGAACCTCTGTCCATAGTTCTTCAGGCACTCTGTTTATTAGATCTAGTCTCTTGAACCTATTTGTTACTTCCACTGTATAGTCATAAGGGGTTTGATTTAGGTCATAACTGAATGGTCTAGTGGTTTTCCCTATTTTCTTCAACTGAAGTCTGAATTTGCCAGTAAGGAGTTTATGCTCTGAGTCACAGTCAGCTCCCGGTCTTGTTTTTGCTGATTGAATAGAGCTTCTCCATCTTTGGCTGCAAACAATATAATCAATCTGATTTTGGTATTGACCATCTAGTGATGTCCATGTGTAGAGTCTTCTGTTGTGTTGTTGGAAGAGGGTGGTTGCTATGACCAGTGCATTCTCTTGGCAAAACTCTGTTAGGCTTTGCCCTACTTCATTTTGTACTCCAAGGCCAAATTTGCCTGTTACTCTAGGTATCTCTTTACTTCCTACTTTGCATTCCAGCCCCCTATAATGAAAAGGACACTTTTTTGGGTGTTAATTCTAGAGGGTCTTGTAGGTCTTCATAGAACTATTCAACGTCAGCTTCTTCAGCATTGCCTGGTTGGGGCATAGACTTGGATTACTGTGATACTGAATGGTTTGCCTTGGAAAAGAACAGAGATCATTCTGTCATTTTTGAGATTGCAACCAAGTACTGCATTTCAGACTCTTGTTGACTATGAGGGCTACTTCATTTCTTCTAAGGGATCTTGCTCACAGTAGTAGATATAATGGTCATCTGGGTTAAATTCACCCATTCCAGTCCATTTTAATTCATTGATTCCTAAAATGTTGATGTTTACTCTTGCCATCTCCTATTTGACCACTTCTACTTTGCCTTGATTCATGGACCTAACATTCCAGGTTCCTATGCAATATTGTTCTTTACAGTATTGGACTTTACTTCCACCATCAGTCACATCCACAACTGGTTGTTGTTTTTGCTTTGGCTCTGTCTCTTCATTCTTTCTGGAGTTATTTCTCTATTCTTTCCTAGTAGCATATTGGGTACCTACTGACCTAGGGAATTCATCTTTCAGTGTCATATCTTTTTGCCTTTTCATACTGTTCATGGGGTTCTCAAGGCAGGAATACTGAAGTGGTTTGCCATTCTTTTCTCCAGTGGACCACATTTTGTCAGAACTCTCCACCATGACCTATCTATCTTTGGTGGCCCTACATGGCATAACTCATAGTTTCGTTGAGTCAGACAAGGCTGTGGTCCATGTGATCAGTTTGATTAGTTTTCTGTGATTGTGGTTTTCATTCTGTCTGCTCTCTGAGGGATAAGGATAAGAGGCTTATGGAAGCTTCCTGATGGCAGAGACTGACTATATGGGAAACTGGGTTTTGTTCTGTCCCATGGGGCTATGCTCAGTAAATCTTTAATCCAATTTTCTGTTGATGGGCAGGGCTGTGTTCCCTCCCTGTTGTTTGACCTGAGACCAAACTATGGTGGCGGTAATGAAGAAAATGGTGACCTCCTTCAAAAGGTCTTGTGCATGCACTGCTGCTCAGTGCCCATGACCCTACAGCGGGCCACTGCTGACCCATGCCTCCGCCAGAAACTGGACACTCACAGGCAAGCCTGGGTCAGTCTCTTGTGGGGTCACTGCTCCTTTTTGCTGGGTCCTGGTGCACACAAGGTTTTGTTTGTGCCTGCTAAGAGTCTGTTTTCCCAGTCCTGTGTAAGTTCTGGCAACTCTATGGTTGGGTTAAAGGTGACCTCCTCCAAGAGGGCTTATGCCACACCCAGGTCTGCTGCACCCAGAGCCCCTGCCCCTGTGGCAGGCCACTGCTGACCCGTACCTTCACAGGAGACAAACAGTCAAAGGCACGTCTGGCTCCATCTCTGTGGGGTCTCTTGGTGAACACAAAATTTTGTTTGAGCCTTCTGAGCATCTCTGATGTTTGGGGTTTGATTTTATATGCGATTTTGCCCCTCCGACCATCTTGCTAGGGCTTCTCCTTTGCCGTTGAGTGTGGGGTATCTTTTTTTTGGTGGGATCCAACATTCTCCTGTCAATGGTTGTTCAGCAGCGAGCTGTAATTTTGGAGTTCTCGCAGGAGAAGATGAGCGCATGTCCTTCTACTCCGCCATCTTGGAGTGGTATTACATGGCTAGTGTGCATTAATTACCTATTAGTTAACTGAATGCTAAAACACTGTACCTACTTCAAGAGATTCTGACTCAGTTGATCAGGGGAGAACCAAGACACGTATGTTTTAAAAATTCCCCAGGTGATTCTAATGTACTTCCCAGCTTAGTAACAAACTGAATGAATGACCTGAACCAGTGGAGATGAGAAAATTTGTGTTTGTAGTTTTCTGTGCATCAGAAGTCTTACTCCTTGAAAACACCCTGGGTGCAGGTACAGTGATATTTCTCTGTCTTATAGAAGGGGGAAATGTAAGCTTCCAAAGATTTGTTTAAAAAATAAGCCTGGCTGACCATTGAGCCTGTGCTCTAGAGCCTGGGAAATGAAACTACGTGAACCACGACTACTGAAGCCTGAGTGCCCTGGCATCCGTGCTTTATAGCAATAGAAGCTGCCACGATGAAAAGTCTGTGCACCACAGCTAGAGTACTCCCAGCTCACTGCAACTAGAGAAAAGACCCATCACAGCCAAAAATAAATAAATGAAATAAAATAAAAGCCTGGCTGATATGGTAAAACATTGATGGTGTATATGATTTTTCAATTTAGATGTTTTTAATTTTTTTCTTAATAAAATATTGGGAAAATTAGCCTGAACCAGAGTGAAAAAGCATGCTAACTGTGTGAGTGTCACTCAGCTCAGCATTTTATGAGGAAGCAGAGAAACCTCCCAGGTAGGAAGGCAGTGGTGCTGGGGTGGTGTGTTGGTCCACTTGGCTGGAGCAGAAGCAGGGAGCTCTGCTAAATGAACTCAGGAATGTTGATTTGAATGGTTTCAAGTGACTTTAGGTAATTGATGTGATGTCTCTGTACCTCATCTGCTACATGAGAGTCATATTAATAACTCTTGTATGTACCAAACTCACAGAGCTGTTATGAGGGACAAATAATGTACATGGTATAAATCTACTGGTTTTCAAAGACAAATACAAAGACTTTCCAAGGGATCTGATGGGCACAGGGAATGTTAGGGGAGTCAGTTTCCAGATCTTGATTTCCATCTACAATCCACCAGAAAGGATTTCTCTGAGGAAATGACAAGTGTTATGTCAGCTTTCTGTTCCCAACTCCCCTTTCATAATCACAGTTATCCCATTTATAAAATAAAAAGATATTGCTGTCCCCAGCTTATTGCGTTACCTTGCACTGGGTAAAAACCTCCAGGGCTCCAAAGAGATTATTTAAATTACTAGGGTAGCCTGAAAGTGAAAGTGTTAATTGCACAGTCGTGTCCAACTCTTCGTGGCTCCTCTGTCCATGGGATTTCTTGTCCAGGCAAGAATACTGGAGTGGGCAGCCATTCCCTTTTCCAAGGAGTACTTCCTAACCCAGGGATTGAACCTGGGTCTCCTACATTACAGGCAGATTCTTTACTACCTCAGCCACCAGGGAGCAGTGGCTTAAGGACAGGTTGCTGCTGCTGCTAAGTCACTTCAGTTGTGTCCGACTCTGCCACCCCATAGACGGCAGCCCACCAGGTTCCCCTGTCCCTGGGATTCTCCAGGCAAGAACATTGGAGTGGGTTGCCATTTCCTTCTCCAATGTGTGAAAGTGAAAAGGGAAAGTGAAGTCTCTCAGTCGTGTCTGACTCTTCGAGACCCCGTGGACTGCAGCCTACCAGGCTCCTCTGCCCATGGGATTTTCCGGGCAAGAGTACTGGAGTGGGGTGCCATTGCCTTGCTGCTGCTGCTAAGTCACTTCAGTTGTGTCCGACTCTGTGCGACCCCATGGACGGCAGCCCACCAGGCTCCCCCATCCCTGGGATTCTCCAGGCAAGAACATTGGAGTGGGTTGCCATTTCCTCCTCCAATGCATCAAAGTGAAAAGTGAAAGTGAAGTCGCTCAGTCCTGTCCGACCCTCAGCCACCCCAAGGACTGCAGCCTTAGGCTTCTTCTAATCTAGGCTGCCTACACACAAAGTAGGGGCCGCATTTTTTCCTTAATTGATGCATATCCTGTGAAGAAGGAAAGGTGGCTTCTGGAATGGGCTATTTTGGTCCCGGTTGGAAGTTTGAATCCAGTGACACTGTAGAGTAGGAACATGATGGCAATTATTATTTAGTAACCTCAGCCTTCCTATCCCCTGACTATTGTTAAAGAATTTATCACTTCTGACAGTCTTGTGACAACAAATAAATGGGGGAGGAGGGTAGAGGCTCATTGATAAAAATAATATCAACATTAAACAGGACGTTTTTCTTTTTTAAAACAAGTCATTTTCTTTTTTAAAAACAAGTGCTTCCCTGGTGGCTCACGCAGTAAAGCGTCTGTCTACAGTGCGGGATACCTGGGTTCGATCCCTGGGTTGGGAAGATGCCCTGGAGAAGGAAATGGCAATCCACTCCAGTACTATTGCCTGGAAAACCCCATGGGCAGAGGAGCCTGGTAGGCTACAGTCCGTGGGGTCACAAAGAGTCAGACACAACCTCACTTTCACTTTCATTTTTAATTGAAGTTTAGTTGGTTTGCAATGTATTAATTACTACTGTACAGCAAAATAATTCAGTTATACATATATATGCATTCTTTTTCCATATTCTTTTCCATTATGGCTTGTCATAGGATATTTTTTTATATTGACTTTTTAACTGGAGTATAATTGCTTTACAATATTGTGTTAGTTTCTGTTACAACAATGTGAATCAGCTATATGTATGCATATATCCCCTCCCTTTTAAGCCTCCCTCCTACGCCCCCATCTCACCCCTCCAGGTGGATTATTTCATTTAAGAACAAATTCTCAGCAAGATCGCCTCTCATTTTGAGTTCAGAAGAGAGATGGTTGACATGAGGATGCATTTCAATATGTTTATTTGCATAGAAAAATGTAGTCAGATCCTTTCTGACTGGAAAAAAAAGTCTTATTTGGCTGGTTAGTTTGACTGTGAGGGCTGACTTTGCCATTTAGCTGTTAGGCAGATATTTCCATAAATCAGATGACTAAAAATACAGCAATTACTTTATTTAAGAGAGAAAAATTCCTTGTAAATTTTATTACCTAAGATATTTTGAAATTAATAGTACTTTCATTTTCTAAACCTTTCTGAACATACCAGGTTAATTAGAATGCCTCTAGTTGGAGAAGTGACAGGTCTGATTTAATAATTGCTTGATAATTCTTGAGAAAGCCTTTTTGACAAACTTCCCAGAAATCTAGAAAGTGAATGGCTCGCCTAACTGGACAGCAAACACTTTTTGCAAGTCAGGTATTTTCTAATTTTTTTCTTGCAACAGAATTGAGAGACTAATTGAGTTTCAGCTAACAGACAACTAAAAAAATGCATTTCAATGATAGATCATTTTGTGGCTTTTGAAATATACCTTGGAAGGAGTTCAAAGAATTAAATGATATTGCTGCAGCAAAACTTTTGTTTCTATCCACTGATATGTGTGGAAAGCTTTCTTAACACTTATATCTATAAAATGGAAAATAGAGTGGAATTAATGCTGAGGGCTATCTCAGTCTAGCAATAATATTTATATGAGCTAATTTTTAAAAGTATAATTTATCTTAGTAAGAGAGGCTTTTATAATAAAATATTAATTTTATTAGTATAGCAGAGTTAATGTTCCTCACTCATAGCCCCCTAACCCTCCCATGAGATGACCTGCAGACAATTCCTATGCATGCAGATGGCTGTGTTTTTCTGCTGGAGAGACACCTCAGGAGTGACCTTCTACCTATGAAAACAAATTGGTGAACTAATACCCCAGAACAATTCTGAGGTGTGTCTACATAGTCATTCAAAAAGTCCCTGAGAGAATGAGCTCCAGTTGCCCCCTTGAGGTGACCCACTAATTCATATATACTCTGTCGACTTCTTTCTCTTTCCTGTTTTCACTTCTCTCCCTCACCATGCTATATAGGGCCACCTTTCAAAAGAAAGACTTATACTCAATGCCTTTACTCAGGAGATCTGGGAGAATCCCAAGTTAATAAGTCAGATTCTAAGAATGTAACAGTGAGCTTTCATTATATGCAGTTCATTGTATGAATGAAATTATTATATGTATGAAAATAGTAATGTAAGCTATACAAGGACAGATTTTTGTCAGTTTTATTCAATGATGTATCACAAACATTTAGAACAGTGCTTGAATCATAGTGTTTAATGAATAGTAGTAGTAGTTAATATTTACTGACTGCTTGCTATGTACTTAAGATGATACATAATTTTTTCAGAAAGCATTTGATCACCAAAAAAATCTTATGATATAGGTATTATTATTATTTCCCTTTTGATTTAAAGGAATTCAGTTCAGTTCAGTTCAGTCCAGTTGCTCAGTCAAGCCCAACTCTTTGTGACACCATGGACTGCAGCATGCCAGTCTTCCCGGTCCATCACCAACTCCCGGAGCCTGCTAAAACTCATGTCCATACAGTCGATGATGCCATCCAACCCTCTTATCCTCTGTCATCCCCTTGTCCTCCTGCCTTCAATCTTTCCCAGGATCAGGGTCTTTTCCAGTGAGTCAGTTCTTTGCATCAGGTGGCCAAAGTATTGGAGCTTCAGCTTTAGCATCAGTCCTTCCAGTGAATATTCAGGACTGCTTTCCTTTAGGATTGACTGGATTGATCTCTTTGCAAGGGACTCTCAAGAATCTTCTCCAACAACACAGTTCAAAAGCAGCAATTCTTCAGGGCTCAGATTTCTTTATTGTCCAACTCTCACATCCATACATGACTACTGGAAAAACCATAGCTTGACTAGACAGACCTTTGTTGGTAAAGTAATGTCTCTGCTTTTTAATATGCTGTCTAGGTTGATCATAACTTTTCTTCCCAGGAGCGAGCGTTTTTTAATTTCATGGCTGCAATCACCATCTGCAGTGATTTGGGAGCCCCCCGAAGTAAAGTCTCTCACTGTTTCCATTGTTTCCCCATCTATTTGCCATGAAGTGATGGGACCAGATGCTATGATCTTTGTTTTTTGAATGTTGAGTTTTAAGCCAGCTTTTTCACTCTCCTCTTTCACTTTCATCAAGAGGCTTTTCAGTTCCTCTTCACTTCCTGGTGGTGTCATCTGCATATCTGAGGTTATTGATATTTCTCCCAGCAATCTTGATTCCAGTTTATGCCTCATCCAGCCAGGCATTTCACATGATGTACTCTGCATATAAGTTAAACAAGCAGGGTGACAATATACAGCCTCAACGTACTCCTTTCCCAATTTGGAACCAGTCTGTTTTTCCATGTCTGGTTCTAACTGTTGCTTCTTGACCTGTATACAGATTTCTCAGGAGGCAGGTAAGGTGGTCTGGTATTCCCAACTCTTTAAGAATTTTTCATAGTTTGCTGTGATCCACACAGTCAAAGGCTTTAGCCTAGTTAATGAAGCAGAAGTAGATGTTTTTCTGGAATTGTCTTGCTTTTTCGCTGATCCTATGGATGTTGGCAATTTGATCTCTAGTTCTCTGCCTTTTCTAAACTCAGCTAGAACATCTGGAAGTTCACATATTATTGAAGCCTTCTTGGGGAATTTTGAGCATTACTTTGCTAGCATGTGAGATGGGTGCAATTGTGTGGTAGTTTGAGCATTCTTTGGCATGGCCTTTCTTTGGGATTGGAATGAAGACTGACCTTTTCCAGTTCTGTGGCCACTGCTGAGTTTTCCAAATTTGCTGACATATTGAGTGCAGCACTTTCATAGCATCTTTTAGGATTTGAAATAGTTCAGCTGGAATTTCATCACCTCCACTAGCTTTGTTCGTAGTGATGCTTCCTAAGGCCCACTTGACTTTGTACTCCAGGATGTCTGGCTCTAGATGGGTGATCACACCATTGTGGTTATCTGGGTCATGAAGATCTCTTTTGTATAGTTCTTCTGTGTTATAGTTCTTCTATTCTTGCCATCTCTTCTTAATCTCTTCTACTTCTGTTGAAGTGAAGTGAAGTTACTCAGTCATGTTAGGTCCATACAATTTCTGTCCTTAATTGTGCCCATCTTTGCATGAAAAGTTCCCTTGGTAGCTCTAATTTTCTTGAAGAGAAAATGAGGGAATCAAGGTTAGACAAATGGATCCATTTCACCCAGATTGTAAATTGTGGATCTTCGTGTCTAGTTAAGGTCCCTTT
Source organism: Redunca redunca (assembly GCA_006410935.1). Lineage (NCBI taxonomy): Eukaryota > Metazoa > Chordata > Mammalia > Artiodactyla > Bovidae > Redunca > Redunca redunca. Next base: position 12,504 of record SJYQ01002511.1, read on the forward strand.
GATACTGGACCTCTTTCTTTCCGATTTTTTGTTTTGGCTTTGTTTTATTTTGTTGTTGTTGCTGCTATATGTCTGGCTTTTTCATTAGTGGTAAATTGTATTAAAGGTAGCGACCATATTCGACTCTGTAGCCCCATCACCTAGCCTAGAAGATGGAATAAAGTAGGAACTCAGTTATGTTTGTTGAATGAATAAAGTGAATCGTGGCTTATTTATACATATCTATGGTGAGGAAGAAAGGAAAAGGATGTTTTCTGGATCCAACTGGAGAAAAACCTTGAGTATAACATGAGATATCATCTATTTTAATACAAGGCATTTCTAGGATGCTGCCATTAAAACACCTCTGAGATTTTTTTGAGGGGAGGTCACACCCCATGGCATGGAGAACTTCTTCAACCAGGGATGGAACCTGCCCCCCACTGCAGTGGAAGCAAGGAGTCTTAACCATTAGATCACTGGGAAAGTCCTGCCCTGAGATTGTTGACTGTACCACCAATTCAACTTGGGACTCTAATTTGGCTAATATTTTAAAATATCTTCCTTAGTGAATTTTCCTTCATCTAAGAATTTAAATCATATCTCTTTCTTTCATTTATAAGTTTTCTGGCAGAGATATTTAAACCATTTCTGAATCTGAATTCCTCGTATCTGATAAACTATAATCAGTTGAAAAGGGGACTCTTTTGACTGTCATTATACTGAGTGACTGGCATGCAGTTGGCACTCAATAAATGCTTGTTACATGAAGCAGAAGTAGAGAGTGGAAATCATCTTGCTTCCAGTAATCATCCATGAACAATTGAAAAAATATATCTTCGAGGCTTTATGTAAATACAGGGTTTGTGAAAAAAGCAACTTCAGTTTTAGATAATATGAAATTTTAGCAAAATGAATCATAATTCTTCAACTATGATGTGAAAATTTTAACTGACTAAAATTGATATTGATTATGAGTCTGTCAGGATGCTTTAACTGCCGACAATAGAAAATATAACTCAAGTTGACCTAAACAATAGAAAGTTTATTGGCTAATGTAACAGGACATCCAAAAGTAGGGAAGAATTTAGGGTTGTGGCTTCCCTGGTGGCTCAAAGGTTAAAGCATCTGCCTGGAATGCAGGAGACCCGGGTTTGATCCCTGGGTCGGGAAGATCCCCTGGAGAAGGAAATGGCAACCCACTCCAGTACCCTTGCCTGGAGAACCGCATGGAGGGAGGAGGTGGTAGGTAGGCTACAGTCCATGGGGTGGCAAAGAGTTGGACACAACTGAGCGACTTCACTCACTCTAGAGGCTAACTTATATCCTCAAGGACCAAGTTCTTTTCATCCTTCTGCTCTGCCATTCATGCTGTTGGCTTCAAACTAATGCTGGTCCATCACATGACTAGGGTGGTTCTCAACAATAGTTGGGTTACAAAGAAATCTTGTTTTGAGGAAAGATAGACTGGCTCCCATTGCAGACTCTGAACCAGAGACTTCCATAAAACACTCACTCATGGTTGCTCAGAATCGGCTGCTTATTATTCTGTTTCTTTATTTGTCCATACCGGGTCTTAGCTGTGGCGCGTGGGATCTTCGGTTCTCACATGGACTCCCTAGTTGTGGCGAAGGAGCTCCAGAAGTTCATGGGTTCAGTAGTTGCAGTGTGAAGGCTTAGTTTCTCCCTGGCATGTGGGATCTTAGTTACCCAACCAGGGACAGAACCTGCGTCCACTGCATTGCAAGGCAGATTCTTAACCACTGGACCACCAGGGAAGTCCCTGTTCTTGAATTAATTAATGGTGGGGACAATTGAAATGTCCTTGGACCAATCAGGTATGTCACTTGAGTCAGGGTCAGTTTCCCTAGCTTCAGTGCTGCTGTTGCTAAGTCACTTCAGTAGTGTCCTACTCCGTGCGACCCCATAGACGGCAGCCCACCAGGCTCCCCCGTCCCTGGGATTCTCTAGGCAAGAACACTGGAGTGGGTTGCTATTTCCTTCTCCAATGCATGAAAGAGAAAAGTGAAAGTGAAGTCACTCAGTCGTATCCGACTCTTAGCGAACCCATGGACTGCAGCCTACCAGGCTCCTCTGTCCATAGGATTTTCCAGGCAAGAGTACTGGAGTGGGTTGTCATTGCCTTCTAGTCCTCAATTAGAGAGGGCATAGCTATGAGGGAGTCAAACATAATGCCCAACCACAAAACATCTGTCGCTATGGTTGCCTTCATTTTTTTTGGAGAATGGGACTTTGGAAGTGCCATGACTTTGAGGAAGCATCCTGGTCTGGTTGTCATCCCTCCACACCAGCATTCAGAGACACCGTTGTTTACCTCTGGTTTTCAATCACACTGATCTGCCCATTCTCTCTTCCTCTTGCATGACCCTCTTGTGTATAAATGAAACTACTTTGCTGAGGCATATTGGGAACTGTGTGAAACATTAATATTTTCCTGTCTGTCTGTCGAGTCAGGGATTTTAAACTCAGTGCCTTTAGGGGAAAGTCAGTACAGTAGACCAAATATAAGATCATAGAGAGTGAGGACTGGAGAACCCAGAAAGGGCATGCTCCACTCAAAGTCATTCAAAACCAAATTGTTTTAAAACCTTGTCCTTGGGACTTCCTTGGTGGTCCAGTGGCTGAATCCATGCTTCCAATGCAGGGGGCCTGGGTCCCATCCCTGATCAGGAACTAGATCCCACATACTGCAACTAAAGATCCCGAGTGTGCCACAGTTAAGACCCAGCGCTGCCAAATAGCTCAGGGCTGGGGCACTGGGATGACCCAGAGGGATGGGATGCAGAGGGAGGTGGGAGGGGGGTTCAGGATGGAGAACACATGTACACCTGTGGCTGATTCATGTCAATGTATGGCAAAACCGCTACAATATTGTAAAGTAATTAGCCTCCCATTAAAATGAATACATTTATAAAAATAAATAAATAAATGAATAAAATAATAAAATACAAACCCGGCACTAACCAAACAGAACATGCTTGTGGAACAGATTCATTCTGTGATGCACTTCATTGTGAAGTTTTGTCACTTCTCTAGGTCCTACCTGGGGCTTCTCAGGTGGCTCAGTTGGAAAGAATCTTCCTGCAGATTCAGGACATGCAGTTTAGATCCCTGGGTTGGGAAGATTCCCTGGAGGAAGAAATGGCAACCCTCTCTAGTATTCTTGCCTGGAGAATCCTGTGGACAGGGGAGCTTGGCGGGCTACAGTCCATGGGGTCGCAAAGGGTTGGACACAACTGAGCGACTGGGCACTCATGCATGAACGAAGGTCCTCCTTGGGGAAGGGGCAACACACTTCCCTGCATTTGGATCTTCTCCATCTCTCTTTTTTCTTACATCCCCTCTGCTGGGCTCAGTCCTGGGAAGTAAACAGATAGACAGTTTCCCTTCTTTCCAGGAAATCATTTTCACTTAAATTCTCCTCTGACTCTCATCTTCCTAACCCAGGGGATTTTTCCTAGTTTAGAATATAGAATATAGTAGAAAGCTTTCAACCATTTGCAGACTGCCAAATCAACTGCATTTTTTCCCACTTCTGAGATCCCTGCCCCAAACTCAAAGCCAAGAAAAGACTCTTGATTTCTCTCTTTCTGCTACATCGCCTTTCTTTCTTAAATTTTGTTCATTTCTGGCTGCACTGGGTCTGCATTGCTGCGCGCAGGCTTCCTCTAGTTGTGGTGGGCGGGGGCTGCTCTCTCGTTGCAGTGTTCGGGCTTCTCATTGCGGTGGCTTCTCTTGTTGCAGAGCACAGGCTCTAGGGTGGGCAGGCTCAGTAGCTGTGAAGCACAGGCTCTGGAGCGTGGACTCAGGAGTTGTGGCGCACAGGCGTCATTGCCCCGCTGCATGTGGGATCTTCCCATGCCAGAGGTTGAACCCATGTCCCCTGCATTGGCAGGTGGATTCTTAACCGTTGGGCAACCATGGAAACCCTGCATTACCTTTCTTAAGGTGATGCATAACATTCCTCAGCTGTTACATGAAGAAGGAAAGGGATCATGGTAAAATGTTATCCTGCTACGGAAGAAATACAGTGTACAGAACAAGAGAGTGTCATCAGACTACGTGCAGAATGTCTTATTTGTTGCTGTGTATCTCATTTTAGAATATATCCATCCACAGAAGATGCCGGGGATTCTGAATCACATTATGTAAGTATAATCGATAACGCTTTCTATACAGCATTCAGAACCCAAAGCTGAGGATGGAGCAGGCAAGATAGGTTAGCTTCTGTGTGTGTGCGTGCTCATCATGGTAGCTCTTCTTGTTGCAGAGCTTGGGCTCTAGGGCACATGGTCTTCGAAAGCTGTGGCTCCTGGGCTTAGTGTTTTCGAGGCATATGGAATCTCCCTGGACCAGGGATCTAATCCATGTCCCCTGCATTGGCAGGGGGATTTTCTTTTTTTTTTTGGAAGGATAATTGCTTTACAGCATTTTGTTGTTTTCTGTCAAACCTCAACATGAATCACTCATAGGTATACATACATCCTCTCCCTTTTGAACCTCCCTCTCATCTGGTAGGAGGATTCTTAACCACAGAAACACCAGAGAAGTCCTATTTTTTAGTTTTTAACGGTTTAAGTCCAAACTGTTTTCCATAGTTACTGTACCAATTTACATTTCACCAACAGTGTAGGGGGATTTCCTTTTCTCTACACCCTTTCCAGTTTTTATTATTTGTAGACTTTTTGATGATAGCCATTCTGACCATTGTGAGGTGATACCTCATTGTAGGTTTGATTTGCATTTCTCTAACAGCGATGCTGAGCATCTTTACATGGACCTGTTGGCCATTTGTATCTCTTCTTTGGAGAAATGTCTATTTAAGTCTGCTGTTTTTTTTATTGGGATGCTTGGTTTTCAATATTGAGTTATATGAGCTATTTGTATATTTTGGAGATTAGTCCCTTGTCAGTAGCATCGTTTGCAACTATTTTCTCCCAATCTGTAGGTATGACACCGCTTTTAAATTATACCCTTTTCCTACCCTTTTGGTTTGTCTCTCAGTTGTGTCCATAGTGACCTGTCAAATAGATGGGGGCCCATGACCCTGGCTGGAGATCTGGAAGCCAAGTTTGGGACTGATGTGGTGGAGAGGCTGTGGTGGTGGGGGGGGAGGGCAGCTGGAACTTGATTCCCAAGCTGGTAGGCAGGCCTGTGGTCATGAGATGGAGAGCAAAGTGGAAATGCCACCTGAGACCCAGATCCGCAGTGAGTCAAACTCCCACCAAAGCGTTCTCGCAACAAGATGTGAGACACAGCAGTGACCTGGCAACAGGTTGGCAGTGGGAGGCTGACAGGCAGGTTCAGGAGGGAAGATGTAAGTTAAAACCTGTGGTAATTCCTGAGATAGAGGGCCTAGTGGGAGGAACCTTTCATAGGACCCAGTTGATCTTACCTGGCTGTTGAGGGAGTGAAGTCAGGTTGAACATAAGTGACTTTCTCCTTGCTGTTAGCATCTCTCTACTCTAGCATCCAGAGAAGCAATCTGGTGAAGATTGCTCCTGACAGAGCTGTAGGACCCTCTTCACTCAAGCACTAGGGAGACTGGGTAGGGTGTAGTGGTTATATGCTTTGACCCATGATACCTGGGTGTTGGGCCCTACATGGGAAACCTTGAAAAAGAAAAAGGCTAGCATTGAGGACGGAAATTAAGATGGTGTCTGGCGGAAGAGATAGGGGCGTAGTCTATGCTGTCTGTCAAAACTTCTGATTGGTTCTCTTGATTTCTGTGCACGTAGATCATCATAGACTCCCATTATAATGATGGCACATGACGATTTGACCTTTAACGTGGTTGGTGTAACTATGGAGATTCCCTTGCAAACCCCTCCCCACTTGCCTTTATAAGCAGGGAGTTTGTAACAATAAAGTGGAACCGCACTAGACGTAACCCCTGTTGCGTCTGATTGTCTCTCGCTCGCCGGGGGGCTGGTTTGGCGGACAGCAGACTAACCTCTCCTTGGGACCCCTCAGCTCTCTCTGCTGAGGGAAGTTCCACTGCCTCTCTTTCTGCGGAGCGCTCCCCGCACCTGGGTTCAAATCCCAGCTCTGGCTCAATGTCACTGGGGGATAAACTACCTAACCTCCTAGAGTCTCAGTTTCTTCATCTATAAAATAAAAAGATAACATTATTACTCCAGATGTCTTTGAATCCTCATAGCACAATGATTAAAGAACACTGGTTCTAGAGTCAGGATGCTTGATTTATGTCCTTAAATCTTCTACTTATGTCTATAGGATGTCAGGCAACTTGCCAGATGTCTTGCTTCAGGTTTAAGATCTATAAAGTGGATACAAAATAACAGACTACCTATGGCACAGGGCTGTGGCAAGAATTAATATTGTATATAATATAATAATATATTATCAATTTTTGTATATTATATACATAATATATAGATAAGATTGAAGGCAAAAGGAGAAGGGGGAGGTGGAGGATGAAGTGCTTAAATAGCATCACTCTGGGAGATAGTAGAGGACAGAGGAACCTAGCATGCTGCAGTTCACGAGGTCACAAAGAGTCGGACATAACTTAGAGAATGAACAACACCAGCAAAATATATTTATATACACACACATGAAGAGAGAGAAAAAAACAGTGGTACATAGCAAATACTCAATAAATGTTTATTACAGTCTAGAAATGTTTCCTTGGTATCTCTAATTTTCTTGAAGAGATCTCTAGGCTTTCCCCTTCTGTTATTTTCCTCTATTTCCTTGCATTGATCACTGAGGAAGGCTTTCTTATCTCTTCTTGCTATTCTTTGGAACTCTGCATTCAGATGCTTATATCTTTCCTTTTCTCCTTTGCTTTTTGCTTCTCTTCTTTTTATAGCTATTTGTAAGGCCTCCTCAGGCAGCCATTTTGCTTTTTTGCATTTCTTTTCCATGAGGATGGTCTTGATCCCTGTCTCCTGTACAATGTCACGAACCTCCGTTCATAATTCATCAGGCATTCTATCAGATCTAGTCCCTTAAATCGATTTCTCACTTCCACTGTATAATCATAAGGGATTTGATTTAGGTCATACCTGAATGGTCTAGTGGTTTTCCCTACTTTCTTCAATTTCAGTCTGAATTTGGCAATAAGGAGTTCACGATCTGAGCCACAGTCA
>SJYQ01002511.1:20246-72124 GCA_006410935.1 Redunca redunca
CAAACTACCACACAATTGCACTCATCTCACACGCTAGTAAATTAATGCTCAAAATTCTCCAAGCCAGGCTTCAGCAATACATGAACCATGAACTTCCAGATGTTCAAGCTGGTTTTAGAAAAGGCAGAGGAACCAGAGATCAAATTGCCAACATCCGCTGGATCAGAATAGGAAAAGGAGTATGTCAAGGCTGTATATTGTCACCCTGTTTATTTAATTTATATGCAGAGTATATAATGAGAAACGCTGGGCTGGAAGAAGCACAAGCTGGAATCAAGATTGCCAGGAGAAATATCAATAACCTCAGGTATGCAGCCAACACCACCCTTATGGCAGAAAGTGAAGAGGAACTCAAAAGCCTTTTGATGAAAGTGAACGAGGAGAGTGAAAAAGTTGGCTTAAAGCTCAACATTCAGAAAAGGAAGATCATGGCATCTGGTCCCATTACTTCATGGGAAATAGATGGGGAAACAGTGGAAACAGTGTCAGACTTTATCTTTTTGTGCTCCAAAATCACTGCAGATGGTGACTGCAGCCATGAAATTAAAAGATGCTTACTCCTTGGAAGGAAAGTTATGACCAACCTGCTGCTGCTGCTAAATCGCTTCAGTCGTGTCCGACTCTGTGCGACCCCATAGTCGGCAGCCCACCAGCTCTGCCGTCCCTGGGATTCTCCAGGCAAGAACACTGGAGTGGGCTGCCATTTCCCTCTCCAGTACATGAAAGTGAAGTCATTCAGTCGTGTCCAACTCTTAGTGACTCCATGGACTGCAGCCTACCAGGCTCCTCTGTCCATGGGATTTTCCAGGCAAGAGTACTGGAGTGGGGTGCGGTTACCTTCTCCGATGACCAACCTAGATAGCGTATTCAAAAGCAGAGACATTACTTTGCCAACAAAGGTCCGTCTAGTCAAGGCTATGGTTTTTCCAGTGGTCATGTATGGATGTGAGAGTTGGACTGTGAAGAAAGCTGAGTGCCAAAGAATTGATGCTTTTGAACTGTGGTGTTGGAGAAGACTCTTGAGAGTCCCTTGGACTGCAAGGAGATCCAACCAGTCCATTCTAAAGGAGATCAGGTGTTCATTGGAATGTCTGAGGCTGAGGCTGAAACTCTAATAGTTTGGCCACCTCATGCGAAGAGTTGACTCATTGGAAAAAACCCTGTTGCTGGGAGGAATTGGGGGCAGGAGGAGAAGGGGATGACAGAGGATGACATGGCTAGATGGCATCACCGACTCGATGGACATGAGTTTGGGTAAATTCCAGGAGTTGGTGATGGGCAGGGAGGCCTGACATGGTGCAATTCATGGGGTTGCAAAGAGTCAGACATGACTGAGCGACTGAACTGAACTGAACTGATACTGCTCATATCAGAAGACCAAACTTAGAAGGCTCCCACAAGTGGGATCCCCTTTACCTATCCAACCTTGATGAGTAAGACTTGAGCAGAATAAACTCAGTGTTCAGTTCCAGTCCTTTTATCTAGCTGGAGCAGGAAAAAAGTTGTACTCCCCCAGGCAGTTAATTCTGCACAGAGAAAAGACAGGGTCAAAGGCATCTGGAGTATAGAGACTTGCTTACTCAGAGACAACTCAGAGGCAACTCAGAGACGGAGTTCTGCTTTTCATTGTGGTTGGAATGGTGGTGTGAAGAGTGGGAATGACAGAGTCTCATCCATCTCCACTACCAGATGTGCAAATCAGAGCAAAGTTCTGAGCAAGACATCATCATTATATCATTATATTTGGAGGGTAGAGCTTAACAGATTGTTATTTTGCTTTTTAGTGTTTCACAGTGAAAAGACCAAGGGTGGGAATTCAACACCTTCATCTCCTGAGGAAGCACCTCTATCACAGACTCTTACCCCAGGATCAATTGGTAAGTGGTTTGGTGTTGGTGGAGAACGAAGGCTTATACCAGGTGAATATGAAGAATGTTGATTTATTTCCTTCCAGTTATTTTTAAAAATTAATTAACTTGGCTATGCTGGCTTTTCTCTAGTTGTGGCAAGCAGGGGCTACTCTTCATTGTGGTGCTCGGGCTTCTCTTAATGCAGTTCCCAGGCTCTGGAGCCCAGGCTCAGTAGTTGTGGCATACAGGCTTACTTGCTCTGAGGCATGTGGGATTATCCCAGGCCAGTTTGGGAACACTTTTTTTTTTGATCTGAGAGCAACCTTGTAAAACAGATAATGCTGCCTCTTTTCAATAACTGTTAAGATGTTATAGTTTAATAACCACGTGAACTAGTAAAATTTGGAAATGACTCGCTTGTAACAATGTGCTGCTGTTACACATAATGCCATGTTAGTCCTCCCTATTTATTCTTCTCTCAATACAACCTTTTGGAGTCCTAAGTTTTTCATGAGTGCTGGCAGGGAGAAAGGAGCCAGGCATTCTGGGGCTAATATCTTGTTCCTTCTTCCATTATTTTACATCATTCTTTTCTGACACTTGCTGTATCCAAGTCACTAGCATTCCTTCTTTCTGTCCCTCTGGGCTTTACCCACTCTGCATTCAGCCATGAGTCAGTCATTTGATAATATTTGCCCTCCAAGTCTGGACTCTATACCTAACTGTGTGGAGGCCCTGACATACAAGATGAAGTCACTATGTAAACAGATATACTGGGGGGCCCTGGAGAAACAGAACTTCTCTTGACATAAGAGAAGCCATTTTGGCCTGAGCAATTTTTTGATCTAAGCCTAGACATAAAGCTCATCCCTGAACAAGTCGTGGTAAAACTGATCATCTTAAGGAGACAAAGGAATGCAAGAACAGAGAAAAAGCAGTCAAACAATAGTGTAGGGATAAAGTAGAGTCCCTGGTGGCTCAGAGGGTAAAGCATCTGCCTGCCATTCGAGAGACCGGGTTCGATCCCTGGGTCGGGATAATCCCCTGGAGAAGGAAATGGCAACCCACTCCAATATTGCTGGGAGCCAGCGTGAGGAACTCCGCCCATGGCAAAGGTCATGAGGAAGGAGGCATATGCAAAGGCGTGATCGAGCCTCAGGAAACCCCCTGTTCCCGAGCATCTACCCCCAAACCAGAGTCTGTTTTATGCTCTCACCTACACCTCTGACTTTACGGGGGGCTCTCCCCCATAACCATTTCTCTCGGAGAAGGAGATAACGTGCAGCTTCAAGGCAATAAAAATTCCTGGGCGTGACAAGAGTGTTTCAGCTTACGGACTCCTCTGAAGGTTATCTAGCTCACCTGTATAGGTTCGTCCAGCCACATGTGATTGTTTACAGCCTCCCAACCTGGTAGGCACGAGATATTTTAGACTTACTAAAGGCAAATTCTTTTGGGGAGTTGGAAATTATTGGTATAGTGGGTTGGTTAGGAATTATATTCGTGAAGGGTTTTTCATTTGTTGTGTCAATAACTGCTAATTCCCTGTCCTGGTTGTGACAAGGGTGTCTCAGGTCAAACCTCTCTGCTGACAGACTAGCTTGTGTGACAGGATTATCTATACTCCTGCCACTAAGCACATGATTGTTTACTACCTCTCAACCATAAACAGCACAAAGAGTTTTGGAGTATTTTAAAGTCTTAATTAGCATAGGGCTTTTCTCATTGTCAAGTCAATGATTGCCGCCAGGCCTCCATATCCTTAGGCACCTGGGAATATATTGATCAATGTATTTGGAATATAGAAAATATATAGTAGTTGAAGGTTAGCAATACTAGACTTTTTGAGTTAATGAATTTTCTCTTTTGTAATAGATCACTGTACTTTGTTATGAATCACTGTGTCCTTGCTATGTAAAAATGTAACTTTATCACTATCTTAAGACTAAATAAATTTTAAGGGGAACATTGGTGAAGGGATTTTCACTTGTTGGGTTGATGTTTGCTGCTAAATCTCCATGTTCCCTGCCCTTATAATGAATATAACTAGCATATAGGAGAAATAAGTATTAACCTTTAAGCATATAGGAGAAATAAGTATTAACCTTTAAGATTAATCATGTTAACCTTGGGTTAAATAAATTCCTTTCTTGATTGTAACTCACTACACCCTCACCCTATAGGAATGCAACTTTATTTGGAGGGTGGTGCCTGGTTTAAAGAAAAAACACCCTTGGAAGAAATAAGTTTTTTTGGTTATCAGAAAGAAAGGATCATAAAATATCAGCAGGTCTCATGGCCAGAAGATGATGTAATATCCCTAAGACCTTTTTTTATGCATTTATATGAAGCACCTGATTTTGATAAAGGTCAGGACTGCTGACCCCCATGTAACTCTATTCATCCCTATATGTAACAAAAGGTATATAAACAAACCCAAAAATAAAGAAATCGGATCAGTTTCCGGAAAGACTGATTCCCCCAAGTCGTTTCTTTCTTGCTCCCGTTTTTCTGGCTGAATTCCCATCTGGAGCATGGATGCTATTCCATGTAAACCAAGTTATTCAGCCTCTTTATCTCCACTAATTTTCCTACTACACTATCCGTTTCTAATCTCTCTATATATCTGTGATTAAATATGTATTTTTCCAGAGACGCTGACGCCGTCCCCACCTTCAAATTCCNGGCTGGACCCCGGCACAGTATTCTCGCCTGGAGAATCCCATGGACAGAGGAGCCTGGCGGGCTACAGTCCACAGGGTCGCAAAGAGTCGGACATGACTGAGCGACTTCATTCACTCACTCATTCAAAGTAGAGTCCTATTTCCTCCTTAAGGCTATACATAATAATGTCTGAGTTCTGGAGGAACTAAGGCCCCCCTAGCCAGGTTCAGGACAGAATGATGCTGACCCTCCGGACTTCAATCAACTAAGACTTGAACTCTGTGGACCTGTGCCCCATTTCTCCTCGACTCAAGCCTCTTCTTGAATATGCGTGTAGCCTTAGCTTATAACTTCTGCATTTTGTTGTGTGGAGAGACACTCCTTTGGGGAAGATCCCTAGTGTTGTCCTTACTTGCTGCAAGCTATAAATTCTTCCTTTTCCTGATCTCTGACTTGGTTATACCTATTGGTTTAACACCCATCCATGAGGCAAACTCAGTTTTCATATAACAACTATGTTCAAGGAGCCTACAGTCTTCATCAAATACAACAGAAGGAAGCCTGAATGATGATAGAAAGACAGTGAAGGAGAGTGATAGTGTGAAGAACGGGGTGTGGGGTGGGGACATAGAGGTTAACATCTGAAATGGGATTGGCATCAGATCTGTGAACTATCCTTGAGGTCACATCATTAAAAAAAATCCTGGTGAGTTATACTAAATTACATTTCAAGGGTACACTTTGAAGTATGTGAAAGCATTCCTGATGAAGCTAGAGATAATTGGATATGGAGATAGAGCTGATTCTAGGTGGTACATGGACCTGGCTTTGGATAATAATAAACTAAAGGTTAAGAAAGTGTTCCCTTTCTAATTCTATTTTGAGCTGTATGTTTGTAGACAAACAGTCTCTTTTAGATGCTCCAAGTCTTTTTATCTTTTGGCTAACACTTGGTAAACAACATCTTTTTTTCCTTTAAACAAAGATTTTTTTTTTTTTTAATAAAGGTTAAGCTAGAAACTCAACAAGTAGATTTGAGGAATTTGGTAACTTACTTTTATTTTTCTTGCATTTAGTGTATCCTTTGTATCTATGGTTAGTGAGTTATATATAGTTTCTTTTTCAAATAAATTATTTAAACAAATTGAGTCGATATAAAGACACATGATAAGCAGATTAAGCCAAGATGTTAGAAGATTATGGCAAAATTGTGAGAGTAGTGTGGAAATGACTGAAGCTTAGTAAATAAGAGCACTATGCCTGGAATGAGAAAATCTGGGTTTGGACCCCACCATGTATGTCACCAGCTAGTTCTGTGATCTTGGGCAGTTCACCTCACCTCTCAGAACCTTGGTTTTTCTCATTTGTAAAACAGGAATGAGAATCTCTGCTCAATCTTCTTTGCAAGCTTGTGAGAATCTGATGAAGGAAGTGTAAAGTATGGACAAATGTAGTCTTTATATTATGGAAAGTTGCAGAGAGGCCACACAGCTTGATAGTGAGGGTGTTCGGATGAGGGGGGCTGAGATTTGCCAGCTTTTACAGATTACCTACTATGGGCAAAGGGTTATCTATCATCTATCTATTTTTTTGCTGCACCATGTGGCATGCAGGATCCTTCCCCACGAGGGACTGAACTTGTGCCTCCTGCAGTGGAAACATGGAGTTTTAACCACTGGACCACCAGGGAAGTCCAGTGCTGTATATTTTTGAAAGTAGAGAAATAAATTCAATTTGGCTTCAGCCCTCAGAGATTACAGTTTGTCTACAGACTAACACATAGATGTGAATTATTTTGAAGACTGTCATACATATTACAAATGGACTTAAAACCCTAGGCAAAGGAAATAGAAGAAGCCAATTACATGAGTGTTTGTGTTAAGAACAGCTACCATTATGGAATATCTTGCAAGGGCCAGGAAACCTGCTAGGTGCTTTGTCATCAGTTCAGTTCAATTGCTCTTTGTGACCCCATGAACTGCTGCACGCCAGTCTTCCCTGGCCATCACTGAGTCCCAGAGCTTGCTCAAACTCATATATATGTAGAGTCGGTAATGCCATCCAACCATCTCATTCTCTGTCGTCCCCTTCGCCTGTATTCAGTCTTTCCCAGCATCAGGATATTTTCCAATGCTGCTGCTGCTGCTAAGTCACTTCAGTCGTGTCCAACTCTATGAGACCCCAGAGACGGTAGCCCACCAGGCTCTGCTGTCCCTGGGATTCTCCAGGCAAGAACACTGGATTGGGTTGCCATTTCCTTCTCCAATGCATGAAAGTGAAAAATGAAATTGAAGTCACTCAGTTGTGTCCGACTCCTAGCGACCCCATGGACTGCAGCCCACCAGGCTCCTCCATCCATGGGATTTTCCAGGCAAGAATACTGGAGTGGGTTGCCATTGCTTTCTCCAATTTTCCAATGAGTCAGTTCTTTCCATCAGGTGGCCAACATATTGTATCTTCAGCTTCAGCATCAGTCCTTCCAATGAATATTTAGACTGATTTCCTTTAGGATTGACTGGTTTGATCTCTTTGCTGTCCAAGGTTTGATCTCCAACACCACAGTTCAAAAGCATCAATTCTTTGGCACTCAGCTTTCTTTATGGTCCAACTCTCATATCCATACATGACTATGGGAAAAACCATAGCTTTGACTATATGGGCTTTTGTTGGCAACATAATGTCTCTGCTTTTTAATATACTGTCTAGGTTGGTCATAGCTTTTCTTCCAAGGAGCAAATGTCTTTTAATTTCATGGGTGCAGTCACCATCTGCAGTGATTTTGGAGCTCAAGAAATAAAATCTGTTACTGTTTCCATTGTTTCCCCATCTATTTGCTATGAAGTGATGGGACTGGGTGCCATGATCTTCATTTTTTGAATGTTGAATTTTAAGCCAGCTTTTATTACTAGCTCATAATCCAGGAACTGAGATCAGAGAGGCTATACAATTCTTCCATGGTTAATCATGATGATGTTCATGAATAAATACTTATATATGCCCAGTCTGAGTGAACTCCAGGAGATGGTGATGGACAGGGAGTCCTGGAGTGCTGCGATTCATGGGATTGCAAAGAGTCGGACACGACTGAGCGTCTGAACTGAACTGAACTGATATGTCCAGTCCTGTGCTAAATTCTCACATACATTATCTCATTTAAGCCTTATCACCACCTGTGAGATAAGTACTATTTCCCTTTTACAAATAAGCAAACTAAGGCTCACAGACATCAGGAGCTTGAAGAGTTGGCGAATGGTGCTCCTGCAATTGAATCCTAGTGTGTTTGACTCCCACGCCCATTTCTTCCCGTTCTCCTGCTTCCAATCAGCAGCTGAGTTGTGGGACCCTGAGGATGGCTGAAACACGAAAGGCCCATTAGGGCTCTTGTGAAATGTCGGGTTCTAATCTCAGCCAGGCTTCTCTTAAGTTTACCTATGTCACAACTCCTTTTTTGTTTCATAATATATGTGTGTGCGGGTGGCTAGCAGAGTTGCCTGACACCATAAGGTGATGTTGGTGAAGACATTTCAAAACTAGGCAAAAGAACTGGGTGAGATAGCAAGGTAAGCTATCTACATCTAGTTTGTGGGGGCTAGAAGCTGTCTTTCCTGTGGCAACTTATAGAATCAGTTCTAGGTAAATACCAAGGGACCTCTGGCTCCAGCTAAATCCAATCTCATTTTAGAAAGAGGTTAAGGGCCAAAGATCCCACAGCAGGTGGAGGAATCCAGACCACATGTGTCTAAATACTGATTTCCCACGAGCAGTGGTTTTCACAGTGACTCTCGAGATAGGCAGCCCCAGCTCTACTTGTGAACTTGTTAGAAATGTCCACCTCATACCCACAGAATCAGAGATTTTGTGGGTAGGGATCAGCAGCCAGTTTTGATAAGCCTTCCACGTCATTCTGATGCACGCTCAGGTTGGAGAAGGACTGCAGAGTGTCTGCTATATATATAGGGCACATGGCAGGAAGAAGAGGGGAGATTTGTCATCCCCTCCAAAGCCCCAGAGGCTCTTTCCCCTCTTTGCTTCCAGAAGAAGGGCTAAAAGGGCTCTATATAACAACTCTCTGTGGTCCACAGAACTTTGAGATAGTTTTTAATTTTTAATTTATTTTTGGCTGCACTGGGTCTCCATTGCCTTGCTGGGGCTTTCTTTAGTTGCAGGGAGCAGGAGTTACTCTTAGTTGCAGTGCTGGGCTCAGTAGTTGTGGTACATGGGCTTTAGTTTCTCCATGTGGCATCTTCCCCCATACGGGATCGAACCTGTGACTCCCTGCATTAGGCGGATTCTTAAACACTGGACCACCAGGGAAATTACTTAGATAGTTTTGACAGGGTAAGGGGACTTTGGAACAAATACTGGCCTGGGGTTGGCGTTGGGGGGGTTGGCAGCCTGGGGGTGCTCCTGGGTAGCGAGAGACTAGGATCTGTCTGGCTATCAGTGTGTGGAGAAGGGCTGGGACCTGGGATCCCACGCCAGTCTCTTTCACCCCCTCCCCAGTCCCCCCAACACAGATAGAGCAGCCAGGAAGCTAGAGAAGGCTCTTCTCCACATTGTCCCTCCGGAACCGGTGAGCCACGTGTGGGGGTGCTCAGAATCCTGCAGGGGATTTCTGCAATGGCAGGAAACTGAAGGCCTGTGGAAGGATGGCAGAGGTATACGGAAGGCACCTGTGTGACCCTGCTGACGATTTTTTTTTTCTTTATGCTGAAGAGTCGATAATATCTGAGGTGAGGGAATAACGGAAATTGATTCGCACTGTAGCTGCTGCATCACATATGGACCGCGGGAAGCTCGAGACTTGTGGGCAGGCGGTTATCACACTAAGTCCGAGTAGGATATGAAGGCTGTGTGTGGGGCGGGTACAGATTTAAAGAGAATATGGATTGGGATATTGGGATGAGCTGGGGAGGCGAGGGAGAAGATAGCGTCCATTGGGACTGAGTAGTTAATTTAGTGCCAACGTCCTGGCTTCTTCAGTTCTGCAACTAGTCTATGAGATCCTGAGGGCAGGATCATTCCTAATTCCTCCCGCCTCCCCCCGCCCTTTTCCTTCTAACTCAAGAAGCCTGTGCTTTGGAGTCGTGCAAATGAGAGTTCAAGAGTCCCGCTGAAATGTAACTTCCACAGGGTAGGAGTCCACCTCTGGTTCGCAGCTATATGCTGAGGGACTAAGAGTGTCCGGCACATAGTAGGCGCTCAATAAACCTTTGTTGAATGAATGACTCAATAAATGAAGGGCCGTACTCCAAGCCTCCTTTTTCCTCCATCGTGCATGTCCTACCTGGAACGGTTGCTGCTTCAAGGAAATCGCCTAGCTCCGAAACTGACGCACAGTAGGCACTCAACAAGTTGTATTTTTCCTTCCTTTCCACCGGAGACCGGCTCCCTCACCTACCGCATAAGAGGGGTTTCTGGCGCGTGCGTCTTCTCCACGTTCCTTCTGCCCCACAGGGTCTCGGGGAGCAAGATCGCGGAGGAGACGGGTGGGTGCGGAGCGGCAGGGCTGGGGCGGGGTGGGGAGCGCAGGAGGGCGGCTAGCGCGGAGCCGGTCTCCCGGCTTACGTAAGGCGCGAGCCCCGCGCGGCCGGCCGGGGCTCCGAGTGGGGGCGGGCGGAGGCGGCGCCGCCCAGCGGGATCCGGGCTAGAAGCCTCGCAGAGGGCCGCGTCCTGGCCAAGGTGTGTGTTTATCTGACTTCTCCGGGTGGAGAGGCGCCGGACTCTGGCTCCACGGCGAGGAGAGCATCCCTCAGACCTCTGCGGAGGCGGCCGCTGCCACTCCCGGGGATGTGACAGCCGCCGGGAAGAGGAGGAGGCGCGGACCAAACGCTGCCCACGTGCGGGGACCCAGGCCGGGGCTCAGCCCCCAGGCCGCCGCGGCGTGGGGCTACTGGAGGCGCGCTTGGAGTCACCGCCTGTTCAGGCTGTCTCACTCGGTGGAGACTGGCGTGGGGATGCCCGAGCCCTTCCTCGGACTGGGCGTGGGGCACGAGATCTAGGAAAGGATCGAGGTGGGCCTGGCTGGGCTGACCCCACTCCNCCTCCTCAAGCCGGGGCCTGACCATTAGGAGACAAGGAGATTTGATCTGACAAATTACAGTTTGAATCCAGCCTCCTTGGAAATGGCTTCTTGAGAATGCCTCCTTTGGCTTGCCTGGTTATTTTGGGGCTACAGGTCGCCCGCTCTCCTTAGCCTGTCAGTGCGGCGCTTCTCCCCTCTCCTCCCACCCCGCGTTCACACGACTTCGTAATGAATTGGCGTTAAAAAGCGAGAGGTAGGTAGGTGTGGTGCTGCTGCGAGGTAGTTGGCCCTTCTGGGATGCAGATGCTCACAATTAGCAACTCATTTATGAAAACTTGTTATTGCAAACGGGGTGCTTCCCTCTGTCTTCTGTTCTCATGTGGTCCTAGGTGGTTATAGCCTATTACGGTATCTTCATTACCGAAGCACAGATTAGTTTGACAGCGGTGGGTGGAGGACGGTGCTTGGAAAACAGAAAGCCTGAAAGCGGCGGGGAATTAAGAAGTATTTTAAAGGCAGACTTTTACTCCTTATTTCTTAAAGCAGGCTTTAAGAGCAAACTTTTATTTTGATTTTCAATAATCCTGTTCCCCACCCTTCATCATTCAGAAGGCTGCGTCCTGTATACCTGATTGCACCTGGAATAGACCACTACTGGGTCTATTTTAATTTCAATAACACATTCAAATGCATTTTACTCCTTCCCTGTTTGGAATGCAGTTTGGGTGGGGGGAGAACTGTGAAAGGGTAGGCTGGCTCAAGGTGGCCAGGTGGGTTTTGTGGTCACGTGGGGCTTCTCAGTGGGTATAATGAGGTGAGGAAACTGCTGGGTGGGATTGAGCCCATGTTTCTGCCTTCTCTGTACCTGACTCGGTAACTTGCCTCCTTCTGTCATGAAGGCTTTGCACCATCCGTCTTGGGACTGGATTAGTGGCTCTTTCCTTTTTAAAAAGATGATTTACTTATTTATTTTTTTGGCTGTGCTGGGTCTTCCTTGCTGCTTGGGCTTTTCTCTAGTTGCAGAGAGTGGGGGGCTACTCTCTAGTTGTGGCACTCAGGCCTCTCATCCTGGCTTCTCAAGTTGCAGAGCACTGGCCCTGGGGCACCCGGGCTTCAGGCAGTTGCCATTCCCTGCCTCTAGAGCACTGGCTGAATAGTTGCGGTATATGGGTTTAGTTGCTCCTTGCCTTTTAGAATTCTCCTGGATCAGGGATTGAACCCATGTCTCCTGCACTGGCAGGAGAATTATCCATCTCTGAGCCACCAGGGAAGCCCACTCTGCTTTTTTGAAGAGAATGTGATGGGAAGTCGCTTGTTTCTGCACTTTTTTAGGGGGTTTGAAAACTTTTCCACTTGTTGTTTTCCCTATTTTGTTCATTTTAACTTTCCTTTGTTCAGAATTTTAGTCTCTGTTCTCTTTCAAGTGCCTTCATTTCCCTGCCAGTGTTTCTCCCTGAAGTAAAAAGTGACTCTGCAATGTTTAAATTATCTTTTTCTGTTGGGAATCAAGTAGTTGTTGCATGAATGAATTAAAACTTAATCAAGAATGGACTTCCCTGGCGGTCCAATGGTTAAAACTCCGTGCCTCCAGTGTAGGGGATGCAAGTTCGATCCCTGGTCAGGGAAGTAGGATCCACTGTGTTGTGGGCCAAAAAAAAAAACAAAACCCCAAAACAAAAGCACTATCAGGGAAAGAAGAAGAGGACAAATAAAGGACAGTGACTGTTTGGAAAGTGGCCTGTTTCTAGTGGACTTGGAGGGTGTTCTTGGGTTATTTTTCTCAGAAGGTATAAGAGTCTTAACAGGCTCGTTGCCTGGTAAATAAGAAAACATTCCACAGCATTTATTTTTCTGTTACTTGCTGTTTGCTTTTCACTAATTTCCTGGCAGAGAAGCACAATGACCGCTCTGTAGGTACCCCTTTATAGTTGAAGGTTTGAAGGAGATGCTGAAGTGCAGCAAAAATCCCAGGAAGTAAAACCTTGGTAAGAATTTGAATTGGAAAGTAGCTCAGGCCATCTGCTGCAGCCTGCAGGATTGGGGCATACTCCTGTCCACATGGTTTTCTTGCCATTACTGCCTGGTGAAAAGCTGCTCTTCCAGGAAAGGACTGGCTACTCATTGCATTTGGGCAGTTTTCCCTCACCTGCCCTGGCAAAATTCATCTCTTTTCTCTGCACATAGCCTGTGAATTCTATTGCTGCTGTCACATACACTTCTGATGCAGTGCAGCTAACGTATTCTGATTTATCCAGTACATACTTACTGAATACCTGCTATATGTCAGTGTTCTAGGTGCTGGGGGCTATAGCAGTATTTTTTTCTACCTTCACCATAGTCCAGTTGCCACTGAGAGACTTAAAGGATGGATCTGACAAATTGCCTAATGAATAAAAGGAGTTCAACAAGTCTGATGAAGACACGGTCATAAATTCTATCTACATCTTTCCCAGAAGAGTCAAACAGCCTTTAGCGATTAAGTCCATTCTGCTTAATTAGCTCTGATTTGTGGTAAAAGTTTGTGTTTACTATGGATCTCAGATGAGCTTTGTGATATCTGTCACCTGTTGGCTCTGCCTGGTCTGCCTGAAGCTCTGCAGGCTGAGACTGATCAAATACCTTATTTGAAGACCCACCCCCAAATTTTTGGCTTACTTTTTTTTTTTAGCACACTGAATGAGTAAATAGATGGGAGAGTTCTCTTAAGTTGCCAGAAGCTGGGACACTGTCATAAAAAATATTAGCTTTTGTGTGTGTGTTTGCATACATATGCATGAATATGTATGTGTGTGCGTGTGCATGCACACACACACACACACACAGCTGGCACTCAATAGAGTTCCATTAAAATTTGGGACTTCCCTGGTAGTCCAGTGCCTAATGTTAATGCAAGTTCATGTGCCGGATTGTGCAGTAAGGCTAAACTGAAACAGAGTTTGGAGTGAAGAAAGGTGTATTGCAAGTCCATGCTAGGAGGTGGCTTATGCCCTGAAAATCCTGAGGCTTCCTAAAGGGTTTTTGCAAAGCATATTTTAAGGGCAGGTGAGTGTCTCAGGGTACAGGATCAGCCAGTGTACAATTCTCTGATTGGCTGATAGTGAGGCAGCAGAGTGGTGTCACAGGGGTTACACTTATTTGTCCTTAGGCCCCAGGAGGCCTGGGGCTATGTGCTCATGGTCACCAAGTAGTTCTTCCATTTGGTGGAGTGAGGTTTCACATCAGCAAAGCAACTCAGGAAAACTGGCAGGCCAGTGGTTGAAACTCCATGCTCCCACTTCCACTGCGGGGGTGCAGGTTCAGTCCGTGGTCGGAAATGAAAATCCCTCCTGCTGCATGGTATGGCCCAAAACAAACCCCGCCCCCGCATTTATATTTAGTGGCACCTTCATTTGCTGAGTGATCAGTGAATGAAACCTCCCTCTAAAAGGTGTGAGACTCCTGTTTTAAGGTTTGTACTGGATCTGTCTCAAGTGTAGGGAAATTGGAAAGTTTCCATTTGGAAGCATCCTGGACTTGAGAGAAAAGATGTTCAAGAACAAACCTGTTTCTGCTCTTAATTAATATTAACTTCAGCTCTTGCTGAGGTTTGCAGATGGGATTGGCATTTCAAATTAGTCTATGGGCTGAGCCTCTCCTGAAAAGATGATCTAGTTCAGAAGGTTCAGGGATTTTTTTTTTTTTTTATGCTCATTAAGTATAAATGTGTGTCTTTTCTTATGTAAGAATGAAAACGTCTGACAATTGGAGATGTTGTATTAAAGAGACTAATGTTCACCAATGTATTTAGAACAACATTAAATATTAATAGTTCGTGTTTTTGGAGATCATACAAAGTCTTGTCTTAGTCTGCTATTTCTAGAGTATGGGATATTCCATATTTTTTCGCTCGTTTGGTAAGACTCAGGATGTAGGTCAAGGACTCAGGATGCCTAGGTCAAGGACCTGACAAGTTTGGAGGCATCTCTCCTGTCTGCAGGTCCACTTGTACATCTCCCTGTTTTTTCTCATTTCTTTGAGGGTTTTCACGCATACTTTGAGAGAACTGTTAGTTTGACTTGAATAAGGTCCCATGACAATAAGACTGACTTTCACACATGCATAGTTGAATCTGAGCTTCTTTTCAGTGTGGTCATTTTTTAATGGAAATCCACTTTAAAAAGTTATTTATTTGGCTGTGCCAGGTCTTATTTGCAGCACGCAGGATCTTCGGTCTTCATTGCGGCATGCAGGATCTATTTCCCTGGCCAGGGACTGAACCTGGGCACCCTGCACTGGGAGCCTGGAGCATTAGCCATTGGACCACCAGGGAAGTCCTGCTCATTTTTTAAAAGCAGTTTTTTCTGACCAAAGTCATGCCTTGTAGAAAATTTGGAAAATGCGAAGCTGTGAAAGAAACTGAAAAGACAAGTGAAAATTACCCACTATTCCACACCGACACTAGGAAATTCTAACAAGTTATTTTTTTCCTGTATATTTGCCCTGCTGTCCCCAGCAAACTAACTTGGTGTCCCACTTGGATACTGTGAGCATTTTCCTGTGTTTTTACCACTTCTTCAAAACCATTTAAAGTTTCTATATTATAGTCCATTCAGCAGATAAAAGTGAAAGTGTTAGTCGCTCAGTCATGTCTGACTCTGTGAACCTGTGTACTGTAGCCCACCAGGCTCCTCTGTCCGTGGGATTCTCCAGGGAAGATTGCTGGAGTGGGTTGCCATTCCATTCTCCAGGGGATCTTCCCAACCCAGGATTCGAATCTGCAAATCCTGTATTGGCAGGGGGACTCTACTGATGTGCCACCCTGGTGCTGCCTTATTCATGTAAGTTTTTGCTTACTAAATATTTTATTTAATATAGACATAGATACACATACTTCTGTGTATATTTTTATTTTTCAACATCCCCACCCCCACACCCCCTCATTTGCACTGCTACACTTGCAGGATCTTAGTTCCCTGGCTAGGGACTGAATCCGGGCTCTCAACAGTGAAAGTGTGAAGTGCTAACCACTGGACTGCCAGGGAATTCCCTATACTTGTATATTTAAACGCTTTCTTTGTTTTTCTTTCTTTCTTTCTTTTTTTCTTTTCAGCTTGAAAGCAGTCTCTACTAAGTGAACAGATTACAAAAATAGTGGTAAATACCTTAATTCATCCTTCTAATAAGCCTGTTGATCTGATCTTCCTTGTTGCCAGCATCTCCACCTTCTACAAAATGGGTGGTCCTTTTCTTCATTCCACCTCATGGAGAAGACAGTTTGAAGGGCCATAGGAAGTTGTTTACTTCTTTGAAACATTTTTCAGCAGTATAGATCTTATGAATCAGATTCTGCATGTAGATGATGCCATATTTGCCAAGAGATTGAGCATCATGTTATCTGTCAGGGCAATTCTCTTCTTGTTGATTTTGCCATAACCATACGGCAACCCACTCCAGTGTTCTTGCCTGGAGAATCCCAGGGACAGGGGAGCCTGGCCGGATGCCATTTATGGGGTTGCACAGAGTCGGACACGACTGAAACGACTTAGCAGCAGCAGCAGCATACTTGTAGATCAGTTCATTTATTGACTTCAGGTTTGGGTAACACTCATGCAATGTATGGTTCCACAATTCTCAGCATGTTAGCTGAAGCCTTGCTGAGCTTTAGAAAGGTGCCTTGGAAGATCTGATGGAGATGAAGAAGCTGCAACACCTTTTGAACCTTTGGGCTCACACCAGTGATACCTCTGATCCTGATGACAAATGCCAGTTTGGGTTCCTCAGCACAGAGAAGTTGCCAGCTTTTCTTGCCATCCTGGCCATTCAAATTTCAGTTCTGTACATCTGCCTGTATTCCTTGTGATACTGCTTAGCTTTTTCATAGATTAACTTCCTCCTTACCTTTTAAAGCATCTTTTGGGCAAAGTTCTTTCTCAGGCATTTTATCTTAAGCTCTGCAAAATTCTTTTGCTTTTTTCTTAAGGATTTCTGGCACAGCAGGAGCCTTCTTTTTCTTTTCTGCAACCTCCATGGTTCCATCCAGGAAAGAGGCCTTTTATTGATTTTCTGATTGCATAAATAGTTCATGTTAAGTTACCAAAGGTTTAGAAATGCAAGAAAGATGAGGAAGTAAGAAATTTGTATTTGCACTAACTAGGAGGAAATAACTGTTAATACTTTTTATGTGCAGACTATCTTCCCGACAGTTTAAGAATATATTATGTATTACTGTTTTGAAAATGGCTTGTTTTATTTCACAATGTATCATTTAATATTTTTGAGTGTCATTACAGTCTGTTCTTCAATGTGAGTTTAATGCTTTGTACTATTTCAATATAATTTTTATTACACTCTTGATTTTTTGAAAAAGGTGATACATGTAGAGGGCTTCCTAGGTGGTGCAGTGGTAAAGAATCTGTTGCCAATACAGGAGGCGCAAGAGACTTGGGTTCAATCCCTGGGTTGGGAAGATCTCCTGAAGTAGGAAATGGCAACCCATTCTAGCACTCTTGCCTGGAAAATCCGCTGGACAGAGGAGCCAGGAGGGCTGCAGTCCATGGGGTTGCAAAGAGTTGGACATGACTGAGTGACTGAGCACACACATAATACATGCAGGTGGTAAAATGTTCAAATACACTAGGAATGGTGTGGAAAATCTCTCCCATCCCTGACCTCTGGTTCTCCAGTTACTTTCCACAGGATACCTACTTTTTACTTTTCTTGGATATTCATCCTAAAAATATGTGTATATATATATCATATATGTATGTATAGTGGTACCTCTTTAAAAAATGTACACATATATCAATACTTTGTTTTGCCCTTCTTTCTTTCTTTTTTAAATATTTATTTATTTGATGTGCCATGTCACCCGGGCTTCTGTGACAGCTCAGTCGGTAAAGAATCCTCCTGCAGTGTAGGAGGCCTGGGTTTGATCTCTGGTTTGGGAAGATCCCCTGGAGGAGAGCGTGGGAATCCTCTCCAGTATTCTTGCCTGGAGAATCCCATGGACAGAGGAGCCTGGCGGGCTGCAGTCCATGAGGTTGCAAAGAGTCAGACAAGACTGAGCAACTAACACACACAACACATGTCTTAATTATGGCACACAAGATCTTTACTTGCAACATGGGAACTCTTAGTTGTGACAGGTGGGATCTAGTTCCCTGACCAGGGATAGAACCCAGGCCCCCTGCATTAGGAGCACAGGTACGGCCACTGGACCACTAGGGAAGTTCCTGTCCTTTTTGAAAAAACTTAGCATTATAGCTTGGACATTGGTTTCTACTAGTGTTTATCAACCTACCATATTCTTTTAAAAAATTGGCTGCATACTGCTATCATACAACTATACCATTGTTTCTTTAACTGACCCATTCTCAACTGTTTGGGTCTCAGGACCTTTTAGTACATTTAAAAGACATTGAGAACCCCAAAGAGTCTTTGTTTATATAGGTTCTACCTATAGTTATTAACTGTACTAGAAATCAACACTAAGAAAGTTAAAAAATATTATTAATTTGTTAAAAGTAAGAGTTACTGGGCTTCTCTGGTCTCAGATGGTAAAGAATCTGCCTGCAATGCAGGAGACCTGGGTTTGATCCCTGGGTCGGGAAGATCTCCTGGAGAAGGAAATGGCCACCCACTCCAGTATTCTTGCCTGGAGAATCTCTTAAGACAGAGGAGCCTGGTGGGCTACAGTCCATGCGGTCTTGAAGAGTCAGACATGATTGAGTGACTACCACACACAAGAGTAATAAACCCATGTTAAACTATTTCTATTAAAAAAGAACTCTTTTCTAGAACAAACTCCAAAGAAGAGTAGCATATTTGCAAATCTCTTTAATGTTTGGTTTAATAGAAGAAAGCTAGATTCTCACATCTGGTTTCTCAGTCAGTTTGCCATGTTGTCAGGTGAAAGTACTGGAAGAGAATCTGGCTGTACACAGATGTGTGGTTAGAGAAAGAGGGGGATTCGCAGACACTGGGAAAGGTCTCATGGACCCTCAGGGATCCTTGGACCAGACTTTGAGAATGGCGATTTAACCAGTTGCCTGTGGGTTATTTGCAGTCTTTCAGTATACAAAAATACGCTTTGCTGACTGTCCCTTGATTATATCTTTCAACAAAGGCTTGAGTGCTAGGCAGTATTGGCTTATGGGATACAAAGAGGTGAGTCAAGGTCTGTTCCCTGAAGGAGCTGTAAATTTAGTGGGAGAGGCAGGAGAAGGAAATGGCAACCCACTCCAGTGTTCTTGTCTGGAGAATCCCAGGGATGGGGCAGTCTGGTGGGCTGCCATCTATGGGGTCGCACAGACTATGGGGACACGACTGAAGTGACTCAGCAGCAGCAGCAGTGAGGCAAACAAGTATGCAATGGATGAAAGGCTGCAAGGTGTGCCTTTGTAGGTCCTGGGCACATAGGGAAGAGGCAGCCTACCCAGCGTTTAGGAGGAAATGGGGTTAAGGAAGAGGCTTCCTAGGTGGCACTAGTGGTAAAGAACCCACCTGCTAGTGCAGGAGACATAAGAGACTCGTGTTCAGCCATAAGAGCTTTATAGTATCTGGTCTTACATTTAGTTCTTTAATCCATTTTGAGTTTATTTTTGTGTATGGTGTTAAAGTATAGAAGGAAATGGCAACCCACTCCAGCACTCTTGCCTGGAAAATCACATGGATGGAGGAGCCTGGTGGGGAACACCCCATGGGGTCACACAGAGCTGTACACAACTGAGCGACTAACACACACACATATGGTGTTAAAGGGGGCTTCCTTGGTAGCTCAGATGGTAAAGCATCTGTCTGCCACGCTGAAGACCTGGATTCAACCCGTGGGTCAGGAAGATCCTCTGGAGGAAGAAACGACATCCCTCAAACTGTTCTTGCCCGGAGAATTCCATGGACAGAGGAGCCTGGCAAGCTACAGTCCGTGGGATTGCACAGAGTCATACATGACTGAATCAACTTAGCATGCTTGCGTGGAGTTAAGGGAAGCTTTTCAGAGGATATTTCTGAGCTGAATTTTGACAAGTCAGCTCAACTAAGAGGTGAGGAGAGGTGGATGTTTACATGGAATACCTGGAATTCCTCCTCCAGGGCTTATTTGAAGTCCATGGGATCCTTGCTTTTGTGACTTGATCACACCTTGTATGTTATCATTTTAGACCTCATTCACCTTGTAAATATTGTTGTTCAGCCGCTAAGTCATGTCCAACTCTTTGTGACCCCGTGGACTGCAGCACACCAGGCTTCCTTGTCCTTCACTATCTCCTGCAGTTTGCTCAAATTCATGTTCATTGAGTCAGTGATGCTATCTAACCATCTCATCCTCTGCTGCCCCCTTCTCCTTTTGCTTTCAATCTTTCCCAGCTCAGGGTATTTTCTAGCGAGTCTACTCTTCGCATCAGGTGGTCAAAGTATTGAAGCTTCAGCATCAGTCCTTTCAATGAATATTCAGGATAGAGTTCCTGTAAGATGAACTGGTTGATCTCCTTGCAGTCCAAGGGACTTTCAAGAGTCTTCTCCAACACCACAGTTTGAAAGCACCAGTTCTTCAGCGCTCAGCTTTCTTTATAGTCAAACTCTCACATCCGTTCATGACTGCTGGAAAAACCATAGCTTTGACTATATGGACCTTTGCTGGCAAAGTGATATCTCTGCTTTTTAATACACTAAGTGTGTCCTAGCTTTCCTTCCAAGGAGCAAGCATCTTTTCATTTCAAGGCTGCAGTCACTGTTCATAGTGATTTTGGAGCCCAAGAAAAGAAAATCTGTCATTTCTTCCACTTTTTCCACTTCTATTTGCCATGAAGTGATGGAACTAGATGCCATGATCTTCAGTTTTTGAATGTTGAGTTTCAAGCCAGCTTTTTCAATCTGTTTTACCCTTTTTATTATGTATATTATCATTCTATTATACATATTCTTTTAATTATACATATTATCAAAGGAAAGGATTATTATTTTGCTTCATATCACCTTTTCCAGTTTCCATTACTGTGCTTACCTTTAAGATCCATACACATATGGTACCAGGAAACATTTAATCTTCTGTTTCTAACTTCCTGGAACTCAATTCCTGGGTCAGTGATGGCAGCTGATCTTGAAACTAGAGTAAATTGGCTCTAGACGATTAGCTATAAATACAATCATTATGAAGGGCATGAAGAATTGCATATTTAACAATCTACCAAGTAAATTGTTAAATTGTTTTATATTATGCTAGTCTTCTCTTTGGCACTGTGTATGGTCCATGTTGTGAGAAGACTTAAGACTTGGAAATTGTTTTTTTTTTTGTTTAAGTTTTAGACAGTATGCTTTTCCAGTGAATCAGATATATCAACTGTGTATTGTATTTTTAGTGAACTAGATATATGTACAGATATATATTTTTAAAATATATTTTAAATCAGGTAATAGAGGCTTTAGATTACTCTGCCTTTTCCCCTCCATCACTTGGTGTTTGGTTCTGATTGGCCTTTAAGACATAGTACAAAAGGTCTCATTTGTAGAGCTTCATGCAGTCCCAATTAGATGGCTGATGTTATATTTTAACAGCTTTACTTCCAAGTTCCAAGGGTTCTTGTACTGGTTAAACGACAGGTCTGGCAGCAAGCATCTCTTCCTTGGCCAGAGAGACTGATAGTATTGAAATAATGCAAAGTCACTCCTGCTCATCAAATTCCCAAGAAGCTAGAAATCAACTGTTTTCTATTCTAAAGCATTTTTTAATTGAACAGCAACCTGTGACCCTGGCACTTTGTGATTCTTGTGACTTGATCATTGTAACTGACATTTGCAGTGGGTCAAGCATGTGCTAGACTAGCCAATGTAGGCACATTCTCTGTGCAGCACGCTTAGTTGCTCAGTCATGTCTGACTCTTTGCGACTCCATGGACTGTAGCCCGCCAGGCTCCTCCGTCCATGGGATTCTCCAAGCAAGAATGCTGGAGTGGGTTGCCCTGCCCTCCTCCAGGGGATCTTCCCAACCCAGGGATCAAACCCAGGTCCTGTATTACAGGTAGATTCTTTACTGTCTGAGCCACCAGGGAAGCCCATGCACGTTGTCTAGTCCACACACAAATCTGGAGCAGTGGTAAGTAATATCTCATTTTATAAATAAAGAAATGACATCAGATAGATTGAGCTACTTGCCTTACATCAGACAGTCAAATAGAGAAGCTAGCATTCAAACTTGAGACTGCATGACTGGGATTTAAACTTTCCATTGTGTCCTGCTGCCTTGCAGGTGTTCCAGTAGCTAGTGAATATCTACCTTATGTCTTAGAAATGTCACATTGGGAAGGAGTGGCAGGGAATCTGCTGCTTAGCTCTCCACAAGTCCACTGAGATTGAGCACACCCTTTAATGGTGAGCTGGAGATACATGGTTTGTTGTTGTTACCACTCTGTCCCTAAAACATTAAAAAAAAAATTCTAAAATAGGAAACACTGACTTCCTCTTTTCTCCCATAAAAATGGGCCAAAAGAGGTCTAAGATAGAAACCATATGTATTTGTGAGTAGGCAGAAATTGTTTCTCATCATAATGGTAAGACTTCTGGAATAATACCTGTACTTTTTAATTTATTAGTCACTTAACAAATGTTTCTGTGCCTGCGTTAGGTAGGGGGAGGTATGCACAAGTGTCCTTGAGGCATTTACGGTCGAGGATTCAAGTTCGAGGTTCCATGTTGCATTCTCATGAGTCATGGTGGGGTGTATGTGGGTGAAGTGTTGAGGTCATGAACATCGTTGAGGGAGGGTGTTATTCAGATATAACTTTCTCCCTTTCTACCATAATGCCTTTCACACTTTAGTTAATCTCTCATAGTCTGTTTGCAGTCCCATCATTTCTATAAGCTTTTCCACAGCTGTTGTAGCTATATGTCATTTTCTAATCTGGAATTTCTCCCATACCCATCCGTACCTCTAACATGGCATTCATTATCACCTCCCTGTAAGATGATCCATTTCATAACTTAAGTTACAATCTTTCACTATCTGAAGAGTAAATTCATTAGCTTTAGTTTAGCTCAACAAAAGTTCTGAAATCCTACTAGGGCAGGAGGGAAAAACAAGGGAAAAACAACTGAGATGACTGTACACCTTATTCGTTGTATAAGTACTATGAAGAAAATATAATAGCGCAGTGACAGAGTGACTGGGAAGACGACTTCAGAATGTGAAGTTGGAGGAGGCCTGTCTGAACAGATGATGTATAAGCTGAGCTCTGAACATGAGCGTGGCAGCCAGGTATGTGAAGACTTGGGCAGAGGGATGAACATGTGACAAACTGTAATATAGGAGTGAACTTTCCATCAGTGGAGAAGAGAGGAGATAGGTGTCTTGGGAGCATCATGAGTGCAGAGGAGATGGCAGAAGTGGCTGGAAAGGTCTAGGGTGGCCAGAAATTAAGACTTCATTATAACTGGATGCAAGGCAATGGAGTTTTTTGTTGTTGTTGTTGTTTTTTATTAGCTTTACTGAGATATAGCTTTCATGTAATAAAGTTTATCCTTTTAGAGTGCATAAGTCAGTGCTTTTTTTTATAGAGTTGGGCAACCATCATGCATGTATGCTCAATTGTGTGACTCTTTGTGACCCCATGGACTATAGCCTGCCAGCATGCTCTGTCCATGGGATTATCCAGACCAGTATACTGGAGTGGGTTGCGGGGATCTTTCTGACCCAGTGTCCTGCATCTTCCTGCTTTGGCAAATGGATTCTATACCACTGAGCCACCTGGGAAGCCCTGTGCAACCACTATATCATTACAGAACATTTTCATTACCTCCGAAAGAAACCCTGGACCTTTTAGCAGTCATTCCCCATTCCCCTCCCCCCTCTAGCTCCTAGTAATCACTAACCTACTTTTTGTTTATATGGATTTGCCTTTTTTGATCTTTCATATAAGTTGACTCATATAATACATAATTTTCCTTTGCAGATGACTGTTTTAACTTTGCATGTTTTTGAGATTCAACTATGTGGTACTATGTGTCAGTACTTCATTTCTTCTTATTGCCTAATAATACTCTATTAGATGGCTATACCACACTTGACTCTTTCATTCTTTGATGGACACTTGGGTCATTTCCTGCTATGAACATCAGTATATACATTTTTGTGTGGACATGTTTTCATCTGCCTTGGGTGTATACCTAGAAGTTGAATTGCTAAGTCATGTGGTAACCCTATGTTTAACATTTAGAGGAACTGCCAAACTATTTTCTAAAGCAGCTCCATCATTTACACATTCCCATCACCAATGAATGAGTTTTCCAATGTCTTTGTTTCCTTGTCAAGTCTTGTTATTGTCTTTTTCTTTTAGCCTCCCCAGTGGGTGTGAAGTGGTATATCATTGTGGTTTTGAATGGCATTTCCCTAAAGAAAAGCAATGCCAAAGAATGCTCGAACTACCGCACAATTGCACTCATCTCACATGCTAGTAAAGTAATGCTCAATTCTCCAAGCCAGGCTTCAGCAATACAGGAACCGTGAACTTCCAGATGTCGAGTTGGTTTTAGAAAAGGCAGAGGAACCAGAGATCAAATTGCCAACATCTGCTGGATCATTGAAAAAGCAAGAGAATTCCAGAAAAACATCTATTTCTGCTTTATTGACTATGCCAAAGCCTTTGACTGTGTGGATCACAAGAAACTGTGGAAAATTATGAAAGAGATGGGAATACCAGACCGCCTGACCTGCCTCTTGAGAAACCTGTATGCAGGTCAGGAAGCAACAGTTAGAACTGGACATGGAACAACAGACTGGTTCCAAATAGGAAAAGGAGTATGTCAAAGCTGTGTATTGTCAATCTGCTTATTTAACTTATATGCAGAGTATATCATGAGAAACGCTGGGCTGGAAGAAGCACAAGCTGGAATCAAGAATGCCGGGAGAAATATCAATAACATCAGATATGCAGATGACACCACCCTTATGGCAGAAACTGAAGAAGAACTCAAAAGCCTCTTGATGAAAGTGAAAGAGGAGAGTGAAAAAGTTGGCTTAATGCTCAACATTCAGAAAACGAAGATCATGGCATCCGGTCTCATCACTTCATGGGAAATAGATGGGGAAACAGTGTCCGACTTTATTTTTGGGGGGCTCCAAAATCACTGCAGATGGTGACTGCAGCCATGAAATTAAAAGACGCTTACTCTTTGGAAGGAAAGTTATGACCAACCTAGACAGCATATTAAAAGCAGAGACATTACTTTGCCAACAAAGGTCTGTCTAGTCAAGGCTGTGGTTTTTCCAATGGTCATGTATGGATGTGAGAGCTGGACTGTGAAGAAGGCTGAGTGCCAAAGAATTGATTCTTTTGAACTGTGGTGTTGGAGAAGACTCTTGCAAGTCCTTTGGACTACAAGGCGATCTAACCAGTCCATCCTAAAGGAGACCAGTCCTGGGTGTTCATTGGAAGGACTGATGCTGAGGCTGAAACTCCAATACTTTGGCCACCTGCTGTGAAGAGCTGATTCATTGGAAAAGACTCGGATGCTGGGAGGGATTGGGGGCAGGAGGAGAAGGGGACAACAGAGGATGAGATGGCTGGATGGCATCACCGACTTGATACACATGAATTTGGGTGAACTCTGGGAGTTGGTGATGAACAGGGAGGCCTGGCGTGCTGCGATTCATGGGGTCACAATGACTGAACTGAACTGAAGGACTAATGATGTTGAACATTTTTTTCCCGTGTCCTTTTGACCATTTGTATGTTTTCTTTGGAGAGAAATGTCTATTTAAATCCTTTGCCAGTTTTTAAGATTGGCTCATTTGTCCTTTATTGTTGAATTATTTATATATTTTGGATATAAGTCCCTTATTAGATATATGATTTGCATATATTGTCTCCCATTCTGTGAATTGTCTGTTTGTTTATATTTTTTTGACCATGTTGCATGGCTTGTGGGACGTTAGTTCCCCAACCAGGGATTGAACCTGGGCCCTTGGCAGTGAAAGTGCCAAGTTCTAACCACTGGACCACTAGGGAATTCCCTGTGAATTGTCTTTTTACTCTCTTCATGGTGTCTATGGAAAGTTTTTAATTTTGATGAAGTCCAATTTATCTTTTTTTTTCTTCTTTGGCTGTTTATGTTTTTAGTGATGTGGCTAAGACACCATCACTAACCTAAGGTGAAGCCATTGTTTTTAAATAGGAAATTGACAGTTTGATTCACATTTTTAATAGGTCATTCAGGCTGTTTGTAAACTGGATTGAATGGTTCTAGAGTGAAACTTCCAAGGTCAGTTAAGAGGTTGTTATAGTATCCACAGACAAATGGTTAGACTTTAAACTTCAGTAAGCACTTGTTAAATCAAGATATTCCTATGGCATCTTGTTATTAGGAATAAAAAAAATGGTCTCCACCTTTAAGAAATTCACAAGGTAAAACATACAGCCAATTAATTGTTTTATCAGGGAGATTATACTGAATACTATAAAAAGGCATGAAAATTTTATTATAAGAACAGTGGAGGAAGTTCATTTTTTTTTTTTTTTTAATCACCAGTATCTAACACAGGCTGTGTGTAATAGTTGTTTGTTATACTTTGGGATGACAGAGTAACTGAAAGCTAGGGAAGAGATGGCGTTAGAGCTGGGCCTTTACAGATGGGTTAGGTACTGGCAGGTGGAAAAATGGGAGCAGGGTGTTTTGTTTAACTTTTTAGTTTTTTCATCACACCACGCAGCATGTGGGATCTTAGTTCCCTGATGGGGAATTGAACCCATATCGCCTCCATTGGAAGTGCAGAGTCTTAACCACTAGACCTCCAGGGAAGTCCTGAGAAGGGTGTTTTTGAAGGATCATGTCTGGAAGTAGGTGATTAAAATTAAGGGTATTTTGATTAAAACCTAGAGTTGGGGATTATAGGCAATAGGCTGGAAATGTTCCTGGTGGGGGCGGGAGAGGGGCTGTCTGTGTAATCCCAGATGGAGTTTGTAAATAGGAAAACTATGGGGAGTGCCTTCCCCAAATTCCTTTAGTGGTGTGACTGTGACCGGTGGACCGGTGGGAAGGAAGTGGAGCACAGCTAGGGTAGTGTCACCACGGTTTAGATCATAGTGGGAAGTTTAGAAGTAGTTTAGAAATAGTGGGAAGAAGTGTTCGGGAGAAGGTGAAGTGGTGACATTAGATGTGACTGTATGGGAATGGTGGGCAAGGGCAGATCCAACTGCAGCCCTTTGAAGTGTGAAACTCTAGCGATTGTCAGGGACAGTGGGGTCCCATTTAACAGGGGTACAGTCTGTACCTGTGGGAAGTTCCAGTTGACAAGAACCCTTGTGGGTTTGGCATAGCAAGTGGCTGGCACTGAAGCTGGCCCCATGGCATAGTGGAAATACTGTTGAGCTTTGGAGTCACGCATACCTAGGGCTCAACGTCTTATTGACTTTGTAAATTTGGGGGAAGTTAATGAACTTGATTTCCTCCTTTGTAAGGGCTATTTCCTCCTATTTCATAGGGCTTTGGGGAGGGTCAGAGGAGGTTATTTATGTCAAATACCTGGCAAATAAGAGGAGTCTCTGGTTTGTTCTCCTCCTCTCTGGAGTTATATATTTTCATTTCATTTAAAATCTTCCTCAGTGAATGTGCTGCTTTGAATGGAATCAGTGACATAATCCAGTAGTGTTTGGGGGATGTGTTTGGGTGTGTGTGTGTGTGTGTTGAGTGTGTGTGTGTGTTCACCACTCAACCATTCTCTGTTCTACAGAGGTTATAAGCATTTGCTCATTGTTTTAATTGTGTTGTCCTGTTTTCCTTTGAATTTGTCTTATTTCTGGTTTTTTTTGGCTGAGTTGGGTCTTTGTTGCGGTACTCAGAAGCTTTTGTCGTGGCGTCTAATTGTGTGACAGGGGCTCCTGAGCTCTTGGACTAAAGTAGTTATGGCCCGCAGGCTTATTGCTCTGAGATGTGCTAGATCTTAGTTCCTGGACCAGGGATCAAACCCACGTCCCTTGCATTGCAAGGGCAGATTCTGAACCACTGGACCATCAGGGAAACCCCTTGTTTCCACTCTTAGCCAAACAAAACTTACGTGTGTGCCTCTTTTGGAAGGCAGGGAAAATTGCTTTTTAAAAATTGTGTCATCATTAAAAGGACAGTTTTCTTTCTTTTTTTTTTTTAAGACAGAATAAGGTTTGTTTTTATTGAATGTGTGATTTATGCAATTGCTGAGGCTACTATGTACAGAGAGAGGGGGAGAACTTTATTTCTTGGTCGCTTCCTCTTTGGATAGAGTCTTGATGATTTCCTCCTTCTTGGCCTGAAGCTGCTCTTCACGGTGCTTGAAGGCTTCCTCGGTCTTAGACCTGCAGGCCTTAGCCTGGTCCGCCAGAAGCTTCTTGCGGGCCTTGTCTGCCTTCAGCTTGTGGATATATTCCATGATATATATATATATATATTCCATGGATATATATCGAGCTTGTGGATATAATCCACTTGTTTTTGAACGCGTTACCCTTCACCTCCAGGTGCAGGCTGTGATACACGTGGTGGTCAGTCTTCCTAGATTCATCTTCTGAGCAGCCAGAGCAGTTCTCACTTCTGCTTTCAGGTTACCTTTTCAAGCATTCAAGCATTGGCAGTACCCTTTCACTTATCTACGTCCATATGCCTGCCCATCCAGCAAGCCAAGGTGTTTTTCCACCACTGAGTGCAAGAAGTCATAGGCTTCCAGGTGATCAGCCCATCTTTGGTTGGCTTCTGGACCTGCTGATGGGAGTTGGCCTTGGTGATTTCATTAGTCTCCTTGGGGTCCAACCAGACTGTTTTGCCACAGCAGGGGGCCCTGGAGGCAAGCCTCTTCTGCAGCCTGAGCATACTCATGGCTGTGGCCATAGCAGTGAAAGGAAAAGGAGTTTTCTTAACTTCACCTCTTTATCTGATAGGTTAGATTTTCTCAAGGTCTTTTAATAAACAGAGTAGCCGACATTACTGAAATTCAACTTTTGCTTTGCTTGGTTTTCCTAAATTTTAACACAGCTGCTTCTGTATTTTTATTCTACACGACCCCTATAGGTCTTGGTAAAAAATAGGCAATGTAGTTTGTAGGAGAGCTATAAAATATTGATTGCATGTATGAGTAGTTTCCCAGTTTTCTTAAATGCTAACTATAAATACCATCTCAGAACATAATTTAATTTTTCAAAGAGGGAGATTGACTTTCAACTTGCATTACTTCATTGGCTTAGCTTTTTAAAAAAACCAAGAATGCAGCTTGGAATAAGATGAAAGTGCAAAACCTTTTCATTGAACTCACTTTTGTTTCAGTTTTCTAGGGTTCTTAGGAGCTAAACACCATGCATAACAATGACTGTGTTAAGTTTAATTATTTGTTCCATTTCTTAACATCTTAGAATTGGAAGGGATTTTAAGTCCTTCTGTCCAAGTGGCCATTCTGTGTTAGATCCCTTCTCCAGCAGCTGACAGCCAACTTGCCTCCTCTGGAGGCAGGCTCTTTCATTGCTGGACAGGTCTAATTGTTGGAAGATTTTTTTTCCCCCCTCATACTGAGATGAAAGCCAACTCCTTGAAACTGTCATCCATAAACTGTCATCCACTTATCCAACTTCAGTCTTTTGTTGTCACGTAAATTAAATCCACTAGCTCTTCAGATAATTGAAAATAGTTGCTAGGCACCACTTCTCTGACTTAAGTTGTCTTTTTTTTTCCCCCAAGAAAAATAGTCCTTGTTTCCCCAGCCATTCTTCCCATGATATCATTTCTAGGTTCTTTTGCAGCCTGATTTCACTATGGCCCTTTTAATCTGCAGTGGCCATCCCTCCTGACAGCTAGCTAAATGTGGCAGGATCATTGCACCTAAGTTACCAGAAAGCCAGGTTCACCTCTTGGTGGATGTTGAGCCAATAGACACAACCAAGCCAAAGTATGGTAGAATGAAGGACTTATTACTTGCAGCAAGTACTTTGTGATCTTTCTCGAGGCAGCATACCCAAACAGCAAAATCAGCGAAGTTTAAGCTAAGGCCACATGCATATTCATGAAGGGGCTTGAGCCAGGAGAGTTCAGCCTAGAACTGGGGCAAAGGTCAACAATCTAAGTCTTGGTTGACTGAAGTCTGGAGGGCAGCATCCTTATCCTGTCTTCCATCTGGGTTGGGGTCTTAGTTCCTACAGAACTCAGAGATATATTATTATGTGTATCCTTTGAGGAGTAACTAGGACTCTTACTTTATCACTGAACTGTTGTTTGACTGCCTTTTCTCTATTCCAGCATTCAATTGTTCCCTTTAGATCATTATTATTGAGACCTGTTCAAGGGCAAGCATCCTGATCAGGGTTAGATCACAAAGTATCTTAGGCCAAAATGAGTTCTCTCATGTCAAGAAAGCCATTCCTGGTTCTCTTTCTCCAGGGACCTCCTACCCTATCTGTTTGCTTCTATGTTCTACTTCCTAAGTGAATACATTATTTGGGAATATTTCTGAACATTGTCCTGAAATGCAGTGTAGCTCAGGTAGCCTCATAAAGCTCACAGTATTTGAAGATTAGTGCGAAGACCTAAGTTCAGACACCAGCTACTCCAGATGATTCAGCTCTGTAGTGCTGTCCTTGAGTGAGCGTTCAGAGATCTTGCTTTCTTGGTTTCCTCTGAGAATTAGGGACAAATTAGAATGATTCCAGGAGAAATTACGGATGGAATTAATCAGCCTAAATATTGCAGAACACAGATCAGCAATGAAAAACTCATGACCGAATTTACCCAGATTGTCATTAATTATAGCTTATTTGGATTGTTTCCCACATATTATTTTATGATACCCAGGATTGTAGTGACTTAGGTTACTAAAGAAGAGATGAGGCCAAATCAATTGAAAAATCTGAGCTTGGAGCAAAGTTTTATTGCAGGGACAAGCAAGGAGACCAGTGGCTTGTGCTCAAAACCCCATGAACTCCCTGATGGCTTTTGCTGAAGAGTTTCTATAGATAAAATTTGGGGTGAGGGCTACAGGATGTGTGACTTTTCTTCTGATTTATTGGTGGTGAGGTAACAGAGTGGTTCTCCAAAAATTACCACCCCCCTACCTGGGTGGAGCCTTAGTTCCTACAGAAGAACTCAAACATACTCTTATGTATTCCCTTGAGAAGGAACCAGGATGCTGCTTTAATCACTGTACTAAGTTTCTTGTTTGTTCCTCCTTTGTTTCTGCATCCCTTATTTCCCTGACTGGTAGCTGTTTGAATCTGCCCTTTAGATCTCTGGGAAGATTTAGGAAGGAGGCTGAAGCCTTTATCCTTTAAATAAGAAATGGAGGTGACTTCACTGGGCTTCCCTTGTGGCTCAGCTGGTAAAGAATCTGCCTGCAATGCAGGAGACCTGGTTTCAATCCCTGGGTTGGTAAGATCCCCTGGAAAAGGGAAAGACTACCCACTCCAGTATTCTGGGCTGGAGAATTCCATGGACTGTATAGTTCATGAGGTCAGAAAGAGCTGGACATGACTCAGCGACTTTCACTGGTGGTTTAGTGGCTAAGACTCTGGGCTCCCAATGCAGGGTGCCCAGGTTTAATCCCTGGTCAGGGAACTAGATCCCACATGCTGCAACTAAAGATCCCACAGGATACAATGAAGATCAAAGATCTTGTGTGCTGCAACTAACCAAATAAATAAATAGTGGACCCAGAAAGACTTTGTGTCCCGTGGGGCCCCACAGGATCCTGATCAGTTTCACCCATGCCACGTACTTTAGTGATGCAAAGCTCTGAGAGTTGCCTTTAATAAGAGTTTGTGCTATGACCCACATAGCTGGGTTTGGAGTCTGACTTGGCTATGAACTGTAGGAATTTGGGCAAAGCATCAATGGCTAACCTTTTTGTGTTTATTCATTTATAAATGAGAGTCATGATAGAGCTGCCTCATCAAGTTTCCTTGTGTGAAATAAGTTAATATGTTTTGGCAGGGCTGAGGCTAAGTTTAAAAGAGCGAGCAAGGCACCCTCCTTAAGTAAAAAATTTAAAGGGCTGCCAAAAAAATCAGTCATCAAGATAAACAGTTTAATGGAGTAAAATAAGCCAAATGTCAACATTTTAAAATTATTGTTTTAAAGATGTATTTTTATTTATTAATGGCTGGTGCTGGGTCTTCGTTGCTGCATGTGGGCTTTCTTTAGTTGCAACGAGCAGGGGGCTCCTCTGCAGTTGTGGTGCTCAAGCTTCTCACTGCAGTGGCTTCTCTTGTCGTGGAGCATGGGCTGTAGGGCTCATGGCCTTCAGTAGTTTCTTCACGTGGGCTCAGTAGTTGTGGCTTCCAGGCTCTGGAGCACAGGCTCAATAGTTGTGTTGTTGCATGGGCCCAGTTGCTCCTTGTCATGTGGGCTCCTCCTGGATCAGGGACTGAACCTGTGACGCCTGTATTGCAGATTCTTCACCATTGTGCTACCAGGGAAGTGC
The DNA here is from genome assembly GCA_006410935.1 of Redunca redunca. NCBI lineage: Eukaryota > Metazoa > Chordata > Mammalia > Artiodactyla > Bovidae > Redunca > Redunca redunca. The sequence goes on from SJYQ01002511.1 coordinate 52,180, forward strand.
CAAAATACCAACATTTTAAATGGAGACCAAATCTGAAAGGACTGAGATGGGGGTGAAGTGAGTGAGTTGTACAAGTGTAGGATTGGATCGCGTCTTTATGTAAAAATTTCATAATTTTTCATCATGGATTTTTTTGCCTTGAGAAATGAAATATTTCCTGCCATATCAGTAAACAAAGGATGTCACAGTCGTCAGCAATTGCAGACACCACAGATGGTGAGCTGGTGAGCCCTGTGGAACTCAGGAAGAAAAGAATACCTGCCATCTAGCAGCCATCAGCAGAGAAGGCAATGGCAGCCCACTCCAGTACTCTTGCCTGGAAAATCCCATGGGTGGAGGAGCCTGGTAGGCTGCAGTCCATGGGGGTCGCTAAGAGTCAGACACAACTGAGCGACTTCACTTTCTCTTTTCACCTTCATGCATTGGAGAAGGAAATGGCAACCCACTCCAGTGTTCTTGCCTGGAGAATCCCAGGGACGGGGGAGCCTGGTGGGCTGCCGTCTATGGGGTCGCACAGAGTCGGACACGACTGAAGCGACTTAGCAGCAGCAGCAGCAGCAGCAGCCATCAGACTGTAACCGCTCCCTATGTTGAGCCCTGAAGAAACTCAGGATGTGACAACACAGGATACAGGTCCCAGATAGATTCCTTCATATCAAAGGAATGATTTCAGTGAGCCAGGACTTTTCTATTTTTCTATACATAGAAAAGTGCAAAATTCCTTAACTTGGGATATCTGGTTTTCTTTAATCAATAATAATCATTTGATGTTCAAACTACCTGCCCTTTCTTATAAAACTCTACCTGGCTCCTCCCCTCACCTCCTTAGTGGTTCTCCAAGGTTACTTGAGATGCTGTCTCCTATACTTGAAACACTAAAAATTCTCTTAACTTTTAAGTTGTGAATATCTTTTAAATCCATGGCCTTAATTTTGATATTTTAAAACACTGGATAATATTTTAAAATATTATTTATCTTGGTTACTAGAGCTTGTTTTCTTTTATATCCTCTCCAATTTTTGGCCCAAAGTGAGTGCCTCACTAATCTCACCCTGGTTGCAGACAGATGTGTTGTGTGTTGTTTGTAGTTATCACAGGATGTTAGTCTTGTGAAGGAAATGCGTTCTAAAAGCCTCATGTAAGGATTTCTTTCCCCAGCATAGATGTTTCTGTTAGGTTATCTCAGAGTGCCAGTCCAAATCTCATCAAGGTCAGCTTTAGGTTTTGAAATGTCGTGTTTCAAATATTGCTAAAGTTCACAGCCAGAGAATTAAAAATGCATGTACTGAGCTTATGTCTAGAGGAATCTAGCCAAGCCAAATAACACTGCAACATTGCTTCTCCTCGATGGTAGGGATTGTGAAAGATGGACACAGATGGTGGCTGAGCCGGAGCTGGAACTACTGTTAGTTGGCAAGAGATATTCTAAGTGACAGAAGCCAGGCCACACTGGGGATTAGGAAGTGGTGTTTCTAGAAGTTAAATTATGATCATAGAATCTTTCTTTAATTCTGGTTCTTCTCCAGTTTGCCTTTAGTTATACAGACCTGATTATAAGCATGTCTTGGAAATCTTTTTCATAGTTAATGACCAGTGAAAGGCAAAAGAAAAAGCTACAGAATCCGATGTTTTAAAGCTTTCTTCTTGAAAGTCCAGATGTTACACAGGCAAGGCAGGTTATTAGGGCACTACTCCGTTGCAGTGGTCTTTCCCTCTTTCCTTCATTCCTTTCTTCTACAGATTCATCCAATGTTGCTTTCTGGACAAAGTAAGAGACATAGTCCTTCTTAAAAGGTGGTCTAGTGGTTAAGAATCTGCCTGCCTATGTAGGGGACATAGGTTTGATCCCTGATCTGGGAAGATTCCACATGCCTCAACTACTGTGCCCAAGTGTCCTTGAGCCCGTGCTCTGCAACTAGAGAAGCCAATGAAGTGGGAAGCCCGAGTAGTAGTGCCACCTGCTGCAGCTAGAGAAAGCCTGTGCACAGCCATGAAGACCTCGTGTACCTCCCCCTCAAAAAAAAAGTCACAGAAACGGGATGTTGTTGATGCTTTGCATAAAATATGTAAAGCTAAATAAACTAGTAATCACCATAGCAGTTGTCACTGGCTTTCATTAGGTTTAATTTTACCTGCAGGTTTTATCATTTTGTTTTTAGATTCTAAAAAGGTGGAATCCAATTGTTGTAGTAGAATGAATTAAAAACATAACTTCATTTTGTTGACTGCTGCCAGACAATGCTGCCTTGCCATGGCAAGGTGGATCTACTGCATGAATTTGATCATTTATAGACTCCAGGTGTTTTTTGGCTTAGTGTTAAAAAAAGAAAAGAATGGGAAATTCTTGTCTTGAGTGTATGTCACCTTCTTTGTACCAGTTTTTAGAGAACAGCTGTGGCAGCTGCTAAACTATACATGTCTGCTTTGTTTTCCTTCTTTCATTTAGCAGGTGGAAAAAGTGTGAAAGTTTAAAATTGAGTGTAAAATTGTATATCTGGTGGAGCATTCAAATTTCATGTATATGCATATCTAGCAGAAAAAGATGTAGACTTGAGTGTAGAATAAGTGTAGAGGTTGAAATCACTAGTATACCAGTGGCACTTTGATTTATAAGGGGGACATCCTCAGATATCCAGGAACTCTTCTTGAAATAGAGGCAACTCTGGGAATAATTATCTTAGCCTGAAAGCCATCCCTTGCTTTAATGTGCAACGTTTAATGTTTCCTGTTGGGTAATTTATCAGCTCGTTTTCAAATTAGTTAGTGAGGTAAGACTTCTAGAGTCAGAGGATGATATCCAATGCTTTCTTCTCTTGATTACTTCTGCTTCTGGGCAAGTTCAGACTGAGTTCTAAACAGATTGGCAAACCACAAATCCTGGTTGTTAGCGTTGAGGCATTGTGGTGGGTGACCTGGGAGTGACTGACATGCTGTCACAGTCAGGGTGATGGGTGACACTGGGGAACAGTCTGTGGCAATTGACCAGTACTCCGGCATTATCTGTTGAATTTGGAAGACTCCGGTTCCCATCCTGTGTCCTTGATAGCTCAGTTGGTAAAGAATCCACCTGCAATGCAGGAGACCCTGGTTCAGTCCCTGGGTTGGGAAGATCCGCTGGAGAAGGGAAAGGCTACCCACTCCAGCATTCTGGCCTAGAGAATTCCATGGGCTGTATAGTTCATGGGGTTGCAAAGAGCCAGACACGACTGAGCGACTTTCACTGTTAGATTCCCATCACCTGCTTAGTGGGTACACAGCACTTCACTCCACCATCTACAGTTCTGACCATTCTCGAATCGCTCTTTTTTTAAGATTAGATTTAGTTTATTTGAAAAAAAAAATTATTTATCTGGCTGCAGCAATTTTTATTTGCAGCAGGGATCTTCTGTCTTCTTTGTAGCATGCAGGATCTTTAGTTGCAGCGTGTGAACCCTTAGTTGGAGCATACGGGATCTAGTTCCCTGACCAGGGATTGAACCCGGGTCCCCTGAATTGGTAGCATGATGTCTTGGCCACTGGACTGCCAGGGAAGTCCCAATATTTCATTCTTTTTAATGGCTTAGTAGTATTCTCTCTCTCTCTCGTGTGTGTGTGTGTGTGTGTGTGTGTGTGTGTGTGTGTATGTGTATGTATGTATCACTCACATTTTCTTTATCCATTCATCTACTGATGGACGGTTAGGTTGTTTCCATATCTTGGCTATTGAACTGCAGTGAACATTGTTGTTGTCTAGTGGCTGAGTCATCTCTTCCTTTTTTTGCAACCCCAGAAGCCTGACAGCCTTCTCTGTCCATGGCATTTTTCAGGCAAGAATACTGGGAGTGGGTTGCTATTTCCTTCTCCAGGGGATCTTCTCAACCCAGAGATCAAACCCGCCTATCTTGTGTCTCTTGCATTGGCAGGCAGATTCTTTACCACCAAGCCCACTGGGAAGTCCCACAGTGTACAAAAAGCTACATAAATCTTTTCAAGTTGGTGCTTTCATTTTCTTTGGATAAATACCCTGAGTGGAATTGCTGGATCATATGGTAATTCTTTTTTTTTTTTTAATGTATTTATTTTTGGCTGTACTGAGTCTTCATTGCTGAGCACTGGCCTTCTCTAGTTGGGAAAGTAGGGGCTACTCTATAGTTGCGGTGTATGGGCTTCTCCTTGTGTTGGCTTCTCTTGTTGTGGAGCATGGAATTAGCTGCTCTGCGGCATGCAGAATCTTCCCAGACCAGGTTTTGAACCTGTGTTCCCTGCATTAGCAGATGGATTCTCTACCACTGGATCACCCAGGGAAGCCCCAGGTGATTCTAGTTTTGATTGTTTGCAGAACCTCTGTACTGTTTTTTATATGGTTGCCCTCTGGTATTATTATTGTTGTCCTTGCTGGTGTTAAAGGATGATGGCATGTTGGCCTTCTCAGTGGACCATATACCCCACTGGGAGCCCTAGAGGAAAAAAGAGGTACCATCAGCTGTTTCCCTCCTTTTCTTTTCCTTTGTTTGCAGGATTGTCTGCTACCAGCCCTGGGAGGCTGGTGAACGTGTACATCTTCAGTGTTCTTGGAGTAGTTCTCCATCAGAGTATTGCCAGAAAGCTATGGCAGAGGGAGGGAGATGAGGGAGAGAGAGAGGACCCTTCCCCCCAACCCCCACCGTGGGCAGCAGTAGCAATCCATCCTGTTTGAGCAGATGGCTCTGGAGGAAACAGCAGCTTCCCTTGTACAGATCTGCAGCCAAGATCCTGCACAGAGAGGCAGCTGACAAGGTGCCTGGCACAGCCAGATCCATATCCAGGCCTTCTGCAATGGGAAGGAATTCCTTTTATCTTGCTTTAAAAGTGAAAATCCCCTCTGTCCTCTGCGTGGGGCTAATAGTTGGGTTGTGGTCAGGTCACAAGGGAGGCAGAGAAAATCTAGAGAGCTTGTGAGATATAAAGTATGATCCTGCTCCTTGGGGCTGGAAGTGTCTGTATCGTGGATGCCAAGGCAGACTTGAGGCACTTGAGTTTGAAGAGATGGCTGAACACTCTGGGCCTAAAACTCAGCCTTGATTTTGGCAAACCTTACAGATTACTTGCCTTTTCCCATTTGTTCCCTTGCCCAGATTCTGTTGCCTTCATCCCAGTCTGCTTTTTCTCCTGCTGCTTATGTAAGGCAGCATGTGGTCCTTCACCAGATGTTCATGGTGCGTCTATAAATGCATGTGTTCCTATTCTGGGCCAAGAAAATATTCCAAATTTTTTTTGGCTTAATGAAATTTACAGTATCTTTTTCCTTTCAGGATTTATTTAAAAGTCTTAAAATGAAGTCACTGCAGTTTTATTCTTTAAATCGGTATGTGGTGGGGGGGGTCACATAATTAATCTGCTGATGGGATGAGAAAGCTTAAGGATATTCTTTGTGCTTAGACATTCGATCACCTTCTTTCTCAGTAATGCGAGCCCCTCCCCTACCCAAAGTTGTGGCTTTTGTCCATGCATATTTTTATCTTGACTATTATAGAAAACACACCCACTGCCAACACATTTCTGGATGTAGGGTACAAAATTAGACTAAGTGAATGTAAATATCCAGTCTGGCTAGAGAGGTAAAAAGAAAAGAGGCCAAACAAAGCATTTGCCCTTATTCCCAGGCACATGGATCAGGCCTGAGTTTTCGTCCAGACCCCAATTGTCATGTCTAGAATGGATATAGTGGTCAACACCTTAGCGGTACGTGAAGGCAAGGAGACTCTCCTTTGTCTTTCCTGTCCTCACTTTAGAAGTAGAGTCTAGGTGGGTGAAAGGATCCTGCTGTGGTTTCAGATGCGCTAAGCAGTCTGAAAGCCCAAGTCAAAAGCCAGGAATACTTATACCTGCACTCATCTCACATGCTAGCCAAGTAATGCTCAAAATTCTCTAAGCCAGGCTTCAACAGTACACGAACCCAGAACTACCAGATGTTCAAAATGGATATAGAAAAGGCAGAGGAACCAGAGATCAAATTGACAACATCCACTGGATCATAGAAAAGCAAGAGAGTTTCAGAAAAACATCTAATTCTGCTTCATTGACTATGCTAAAGCCTTTGAGTGTGTGGATCACAACAAACTGGAAAATACTTAAAGAGATGGTAATACCAGACCACCTTACCTGTCTCCTGAGAAATCTGTATGCAGGTCAAGAACCAATAGTTAGAACCTGACATGGAACAATGGACTGCTTCCAAATTGGGAAAGGAGTACGTAAAGGCTGTATATTGTCACTGTTCTTGTTTAACTTATATGCAGAGTACATCATGCGAAATGCTGGGCTGCATGAAGCACAAGCTGGAATCAAGATTGCTGGGAGAAATATCAACCTCAGATATGCAGATGACACCACCTTTAGGGCAGAAAGTGAAGAGGAACTAAAGAGCCTCTTGATAAAAGTGAAAGAGGAGAGTGAAAAACCTGGCTTAAAACTCAACATTCAAAGAATGAAGGTCATGGCATCCATTCCCATCACTTCATGGCAAATAGATGGGAAAACAAGGGAAACAGTGTCAGACTTTATTTTTTTGGACTCCAAAATCACTGCAGATGGTGATTGCAGCCATGAAATTAAGATACTTGCTTCTTGGAAGAAAAGCTATGACCAACCTAGACAGCATATTATAAAGCAGAGACATTACTTTGTGGACAGAGGTCCGTCTGTCTAGTCAAAGCTATGGTTTTTCCAGTAGTCATGTATGTGCACGTGAGAGTTGGACCATAGAGAAAGAAAGCTGAATGCAGAAGAACTGATGCTTTTGAACTGTGGTGTTGGAGAAGACTCTTGAGAGTCCCTTGGACTGCAAGGAGATCAATCCAGTCAATCCTAAGGGAAATCAACTCTGAACATTCACTGGAAGGACTGACACTGAAGCTCCAATACTTTGGCCACCTGATGTGAAGAACTGACTAAGTGGAAAAGACCCTGATGCTGGGAAAGATTGAAGGCAGGAGGAGAAGGGGACGATAGATGATGAGATGGTTGGATGGCATCACTGACTCGATGGACATGAGTTTGAGCAAGCGCCAGGAGTTGGTGATGGACAGGGAAGCCTGGCGTGCTGCAGTCCTTGGGGTCGCAAAGAGTTGGACACGACTGAGCGAATGAGTTGAACTGAGGTATACAAAATTGAAATTCTGCCTCTGAGATTACAGAGGAAGAAAAGTTCACCTCCCTCACACAAATGAGAAAACTTGGGGCTGCAACCAGTGAAGGACATTGATGTGTTCAGGCTATGGGCAGTGACTTGGAGGCAAACTTAAAAGAGTCAAGACTCTAGATTCCCACTCTTAAGTAATTCATTGTATCATGTTGTCTCTTTGCTTCATTATGAAGCCAGTTCTGTGTTTTTAAAAGGATATATTATCCCTTGATTAAAAATATAGATATTAGTAATAAATCAACTGAATGATCTCATTTAAATGTGGAATCTAAGAAACAAACAAAACAAAAAAACCTTGAGCTCATAGATACAGAGAACAGATTGGTGATTGCCAGAGGTGGGGGTTTAGCCTATCAAAAAGTCCAAACTAAAGTATGAGAGCCCTTGGGATGCACATATAGTGTGGTGGTTATATTTAATAATATTTTATTATGTATTTGAAAATTGCCAAGAGAATAGATTTTTTTTTCCCCCTCAAAAGTAATTCATTTGTTTATTGGATTTCTGTTTTATCTTCTCTTTTTTGGGTCATGTTTTGCAGCATGTGTAATTTTAGTTACCAACCAGGGATTGAACCCATGCCCCCAACATTGAGAACACAGAGTCTTAACCATTGGACTACCAGGGAGGTCCCTGGTTTTCTATTTTGAATATAGAAATATTTATGTGTGTACACACTAATGAGAGTAGATCTTAAATATTCTCTTCATAAGAAAAAAATTTGTGACTATGTATGTTGACAGATGTTAACTGGGTTTATTGTGGCAATCATTTCTCAATATATATGAATATAAAATCATTATGTTGTAGACCAGAAACTAATGTTATGTGAGTTAGAGCTCAATAGAAAAAAAGAAATCACACTATAAATTCTTTCATTTTAATCTCAGAATTACTGGTAAAGAGAAACATTTGTACTTTGTATTTGGGTTCAAATCTAAAAAGAAATAAATTTTTTGCTATTAACCTCCTTTTAACCTTGGGAGTAGTGATTGATCATATAAATCACAAGTAATTTTCAAATATTTAAACAATTTTCACCACAATTTCTTTTGGTTAAAACACCAATAATAATAATGACCTCGTGCTGTGCTAAGTTGCAGCCTGCCAGGATCCTCTGTCCATGAGATTCTTCAGGCAAGAATACTGGAGTGGGCTGCCATGCCCTCTCTAAGAGATCTTCCCAACCCAGGGACTCTTCCACTTTGTAAGCAGATTCTTATTGCTGAGCCACCGGGGAAGCCCCAGTAATGACCTCATGATGAGCTAAATAGTTTATCCTGAGACTAAATGGCAGAGGAAAGGTTTTGAAGACAGGAGTGCTTTGTGTAAAGTTAGGAGAGATGTGGTCAGTGATTTGATCCCAGGGGGAACTTAATCTGATGATGTCCAAAGGAACAAAGAGTGGATAGAATAGTCTTTATAGTTTCAAATTTTTGCATTGTTTTATATTAAATAGGTTATATATTCATCTCTGGTACCGTTTTTTTTTTTTTTTGCCTTGCTGTGTTGCTTGTACGATCTTAGTTCCCTGACCAGAGATTGAACCTGAGGCCTCAGCAATCAAAGTGTGGAGTCCTAACCACCAAACCACCAGGGAATTTCCTCTGGTCTTATTTAGTCTTGGTTTACAATTCCTAATATCTTGTGATTTATCAGGAAACCACTGGGTAAAACCTAACTTGTGACACATAGACACCCAGAAGAGGAGCTAGCTCAGAGAGGCAGCAGGTTTTTGACAGTGGAGCCTAGTACAAACTCTGACTTGGGGTGACTTCCAAGCAAGCACCTGCATGTTAGTTTGGAAATGATAAGTTGTTTCCTTAACACTAAACTCTCTGCTTGTTCTGTTAGATAATATTTGGAGTTGCACTCTCAGAATCTTTAAGAGGTGACTCATGCACCTCTTGTGGGAGTTGGAGAATGTCAGGTGGCTTCGGGAGGGGCAGGCATCCACTTGCCGGAACAGATCCTTTCTTGTGAAGAGCTCCAGTTTGGGATCCAGAGACAGCCTGTGGTGACTGACTATCTTTCTGCACCAGCCTGAATAGACTGAAGCAATTGTCGTGAGACCCATTAACAAACTACACTGTGTCCATTTATAATAGTTTGCTTATTAATCCAGTAATTTATTTTATTCAATTATTCCAGCCTTGCCAAAGAATTAGAAAAGATAATATTTAAAGGAAATATTTCTCTACATAATTCTTACTGTGATTAAGAAGGTCTTTCTAAGCCTTAATTGCCTTAAAGTGTTGACTTTATCAGACTGCTGAACAATATGATATAAGATATTGTCTGTAGTGATAATAAAGTTCATCTAATATGTAGGACCTTAGCGGTGGAAGGATGGAGATTTTAAAGATAGGGTAGCTCTTGATCTCAAGTAGAGTGGCTCTTGCTGTTGTTAAGTCCCTAAATTGTGTCCCACTCTGAGATCCCGTGGACTGTAATCTGCTAAGCTTCTCTGCCCATGACATTTTTCCAGGTGAGAATACTGGAGTGGGTTACCATTTCCTTCTCCAGGGTATCTTCCCAACCCAAGGATTGAACCTGCGTCTCCTGCATTGCCAGGTAGATTGTTTACTACTGAGCTACCTGGGAATCCCATAATGTGTGGCCTCAAGGGGATTATAATCTGGTGTGGAGGATTTCTGAACAGCCGCCATTGAACACAATGAATGACGTGTAGGTAGACGTGCAACCACATATAGTGGTACAGGCTGTGAAAGTGCATAGGGAGTGGGAGGGTACTTGGCTGGGGAGTGTTGGGGGTGGGCTTACAGTCCAGCTTGGGTTCTGTCCACCGAGCTCTGTTCCCTGGCTTACAGCTAAGTCAGCTTTGAGAAATGGGCTTCTTCCAGAGGCAATATCTTTTTTTCTAATGTCTGAAGGCACATCATGTACTAGCTTCAGCCCAGGTGCTGGTGGAGTGCGGAGAGAGGATTACTCCTTTGAAGGGAGTAGGAAATACATGGCTGTGAGGTGGCTGGTACATGAAGTCCTTGGAAGGTGATTCTTCCAGGCAACCTCTGTCAGCCCTTGAAAGCCTAGTTCTAGGGAAGCAAGTGTTCTGGGACCTAAGGTCAGAGGGCAGTGACCACCTGTGTGTCTCAGGCACGTGTCAGCCAGCACTGTCTCGCTCCTATTTCGCCCTTCCCCCCTGAGTCTGTGGACTGCTTGAGGGAAGAGACCTTGAGGGAAGGATCTGTGTGGGAAGTCAGGTTTGAGGAATAGTTCCAGGTGGATCAGAAAGATTTTGATTGCCATTCTGAGGAGTTTCCACATTATCCTGTAGGTCAGGGAATGCATTCTTAGTGTTGGAGGAGGCAGCGATTTGTGCCAACTATGTTTTCTTTTTTTTTGGAAAGCCTCTCTGAGAGTTGTGTAGACATGGATCAGAGGAGAGAAGGGGCCATGTGGAGAGTTTGGAGGTATAGGGTTGCAGGGTGCTTAAGAGCTTGGTAGGAAGCAGCTGCACGGAAATAGTTGCTGTAAGTTTTTATTTAGTTGAAGACATGTATTTCCCAAAAGGCATACTATCACCATTAATGCATATATATACTACACACAGACACACACACACATATACGCTTCCCAGGTGCCGCTAGTAGTAAGGAACCTCCCTGCCTAATGCGGGAGACATAAGAGGCATGGGTTCGATCCCTGGGTCAGAAAGATCCCCTGGAGGAGGGCATGGCAACCAACTTTGGTATTCTTGCCTGGAGAATCCCATGGACAGAGGAACTGGCAGGCTACGGTCCATAGGATCTCAAAGTCAGATAAGACTGAAGTGACTTAGCATGTATGCATATATGACAGAAATGTATGTTCCTGTCCCTTTTGTTAGGGATTTGCTTCACCCTTCCAGGTGAATGTACTCTAACCCCCAAATTGCTATTTTTCAAGGAAATGCTCTTAAACACTGGAGAGACAGTATAGTAAAGTGGTTAAGGAAATGGAGACTACTTGAGTTTGATTCCTGGCTCTGTTACTATTAGCTGAGTTACTTTCGGAGAATTACTTACTCTTTCTGTATTTCAGTTTACTTGTTTGTGAAATACTAGCATCGACCTCATAGATATTTGTGAGGATTAAAATGGTTCGTATGTATAAACTGCTTAGGACAACACCTGGCATATAGGAACATATATTGATTATCTCTGTGTCCTTGAATGAAATTTGCAAAATGGCATTATTCCAAGTCCTTTATACATACATATTAATCACATACAATTTTTAGCACATTCCTATGTGGTAATATTTCCATTTTATAGATGAAGAAATGGATGTACAAACATACAAAGTGATCAAGTTGTAAAACCTTTAAGTGGGGTGCCAGAATGTGAACCGAGGCAGTTTAGTTATAAAGTACATGTTCTCGACTGTGACATTAAGTTCAGAATTGCCTTCATAACTACAAATAGCAAGTGTCAGGGAGTGATTTAAAACCAATGTCTTTTTGGTGTGAAGGGAGGGAAAGCCTGGCTTTGAGCAAGGCCACTTGACAGATGGATACTGGACATCTGAAATGAGTCATTTAAGTGCCTAAGTTTCTTAAATTCAGAAGTTTCTCCCGTGATTTCTGCCTCCTCACACTTTGATATCAATTTCTTAACCAAACTTTTTTCTTTTTTAAAAAAGCTTATTTTACTATTAGGAGAAGTTTATCAAAGTGGTATCAAGGATAAACAGTTCATAGAATAAAGTTTTTCTTTTTCTTTTTTCTAAGTAACCACTTCAGTACCAAAATGTTCTTCCAAGTGAGTGGGCAGGGGATAAAGAACTTGTTTGCAGAATCACAAAGCTATAATTCATTTCTGAATGTTCCTTGTAGTGTGCCCTGACCTGCTTCTTGAGAAACCAGTATGCAGGTTAGGAAGCAACAACACACTGGTTCCAAATAGGAAAAGGAGTACATCAAGGCTGTATACTGTCACCCTGATTATTTAATTTATATGCAGAGTACATCATGAGAAACACTGGGCTGGATGAAGCACTAGCTAGAGTCAAGATTGCTGGGAGAAATATCAATAACCTCAGATATGCAGATGATACCACCCTTACGGCAGAAAGTGAAGAAGAACTAAAGAGCCTCTTGATGAAAGTGAAAGAGGAGAGTGAAAAAGTTGGCTTAAAGCTCAACATTCAGAAAACGAAGATCATGGCATCTGATCCCATCACTTCATGGGAAATAGATGGGGAAACAGTGGAAACAGTGTCAGACTTTATCTTTTGGGCTCCAAAATCACTGCAGATGGTGACTGCAGCCATGAAATTAAAAGACATTTACTCCTTGGAAGAAAAGTTATGACCAACCTAGACAGTATATTAAAAAGCAGAGACGTTACTTTGTCAACTAAGGTCCGTAAGGTTATGGTTTTTCCTGTGGTCATGTATGGATGTGAGAGTTGGACTATAAAGAAAGCTGAGTGCATAATTGATGCTTTTGAACTGTGTTGTAGGAGAAGACTTTTGAGAGTCCCTTGGACTGCAAGGCGATCCAACCAGTCCATCCTAAAGGAGATCAGTCCTGGGTATTCATTGGAAGGACTGATGTTGCAGCTGAAACTCCAGTACTTTGGCCATCTCATGCGAAGAGCTGACTCATTTGAAAACACCCTGATGTTGGGAAAGATTGAAGGCAGGAGGGGAAGGGGACAACAGAGAATGAGATGGTTGGATGGCATCACTGACTCAATGGACATGAGTTTGGGTGAACTCCGGGAGTTGGTGATGGACAGGGAGGCGTGGCGTGCTGTGGTTCATGGAGTTGCAAAGAGTCAGACATGACTGAGCGACTGAACTGGACTGTGTGTGTGTATGGGAGAGCGAGAGACAGAGAAAGTTGGCCTTCTCAGTGGCGTCCTGAGGGATCACTGTGAAGGGATGATACTGAGAGGGGGCAATGGTTTACCCTACTTTAGGCATCCTTAGGGGGTATCAAGCTCTTTTACAGTGGTCTTTTTCACTGTTTTCTAACTTGAACAATGAAGAGAACATGGAGTTGTTATGTGTTTCTAGTGATTTAGCCAGGCATCTTGGCAATTTGCTGCTTTGTGGACATTTGTCCAGCTCTGTCTTCTGTATTCAATTTGCCATTGCTTTATAGGCAGTCAGACAAAAAGAAGATAAACACGGTGTGTATGATGTAAAGGATAACAATTGTGTATCCACCACTCAACCTAAGGCATAAAACATCACAAGTACCTTGGAAGCCCCTATATGTTCTTTCTCTATGACCCCAGCTGCTACCCTGCCTCTTGTAATTATCCTCTTGCTTTCCCATATACTTTTGCCATAGTTGTATGGGCCCCTCAATACATCTATGGTAAAAGTGTATGACAAAATAAGAGAATTAATTACAAGATGCAGGGTCCCTCACTGGGGCTTCCCTGGTGGCTCAGGCAGTAAAGAATCTGCCCGCAATTATATTTCTTCAGAATAAAATTTTTAGGCACTTTTATAATAGAAACTTTCTTTAAAATCTGTGACTAATTACAGAGCCTTATTTTGCCTTCTGGAGAAGGAAATGGCAACCCATTCCAGTATTCTTGCCTGGAGAATCCTAGGGATGGAGGAGCCAGGTTGGCTGCCATCTATGGGGTCACACAGAGTCGGACATGACTGAGGTGACTTAGCATGCATTCATGCAGTGTGGGAGACTAGGGTTTGATCCCTGGGCAGGAAGATCCCTTGGAGAAGGAAATGACAACCTAGTCCAGTATTCTTGCCTGAAAAATCCCATGGACAGAGGAGCCTGGTGGGCTATAGTCCATGGATTTGCAAAGAGTCAGACACAATTTGGCGACTAACACACACACACATGGCTCCTTCAGTAGTACTTTGAATAATACAGTGTAATCTGTTTTAGATTTTTATATAAATGAGCAGATTTTAGGACAACAAAAAATATTTTTATCTCTTGGTCATGCCAGTGAAATATAGGAGACTATTCTTATAACTTGATTTTGTTTTGAAATAGGCCAAGTTGTCAACTTGATCCCTGACCAAACCATCAGTGGCCTATAACAACTTGTGGTCTTTGTGGCTCCTATAACAAACAATGGTCCTTTCATTGTTTCCCTGACATGTAGTGAAATGAGCCATGCCTGGCACAGACTAGTTGCTCAGTAAAATTTCTGAATGAATGAATTGTAGTAGCAAGGTCAGTGAACTTCACTTGTTACAACTTCCATGTAGTTTGTTTTTGATATCTCTTTGCAACTGAACTGAATGTGGGAGTCCTAGCTGGGAAAACTATAGCCCCGTGTAAATTCTTAATCTAGCATACAGATTAGTGGTTGAAGTGTTTACACATCTGTCTGGTTCTGTCAGAAGTAGCTACACCTGTTATGAAAGGTACAGTTAGCCCTGTTCCTCTAGGGACTCAAAAGAGTTGGAGGGACTAGTTGGTCTTCAAGTGTGTATCAAACATCTGCTTTGTATCAGGTGCTGTTCATGGGCCATTAGAGACAGTGGTGTACCAGACAGACACGATCTTCTGTTGTATGCTGGGGAGGACTGACATGAGAAGTAAAATGCAGATGTGGTGAGTGCTGTAAGGAGGGAGGACAGGATGCCTTGGGACCATATACTGGGGGCCTAGCTTGTTTTGGAGACAGGACCTGGGACTGGAGAGTAGAGATGATGTGGGATGGCCACATGTGGGTGATGGGAGAAAATCTTTGAGGCCACTGAGGCAGGCAGGGGCCAGATCTTGGAGGGACTTGAAAGACACTGCAGTAGAATCCCTTTGAAGTGTTTTTTTTTTTTTTTAACACATTAAAAATTATTTATTTATTTTTGATTGCTCTGGGTCTTCCTTCCTTTGCGAGGGCTTTTCTCTGCCTGCGGTGAGTGAGGGCTACTCTTTGTTGACGTGCTCAGGCTTCTCATTGTGTGGACGTCTCTTGTTGTGGAGTGTGAGTTCTAGGGCAAGTGGGCTCAGTAGTTGTGGTTCCTGGGCTCTGGGGCACAGGTACTCGGACTTCACTGTCCAGAGCATGTGGAATCTTCCCGGACCGGTGATGAAACCTTGTGTTCCCTGCGTTGGCAGGTGGAGTCTCATCCACTATGCCTCCAGGGAAGGCCTGGTGTGTTTTTTTTTTTTGTTTGTTTGTTTTTTTATTCTAACTTCGGTTTACTTTACATTACTGTATTGGTTTTGCCAAACATTGACATTAATTCCCACGAGTGTACATGCGTTCCCAAACATGAGTCCCCTCCCATCTCCTACCCCAAACCCTGGTGTGTTTTTAACAGGGATGTGACATGCTCAGATGTGCAACTTGTACCAGTCCAGCTGTAGGGTAGAAAACAGTGGCACAAGATGGTGGGATGTGGAGGAGCTTAGTGTTAGAAGGAAGCTATTCAATATCATGGTAATCCAAGCCTATGCCCCAACCAGTAACGCTGAAGAAGCTGAAGTTGAACAGTTCTATGAAGACCTACAAGACCTTTTAGAACTAACACCCAAAAAAGATGTCCTTTTCATTCTAGGGGACTGGAATGCAAAAGTAGAAAGTCAAGAAACACCTGGGGTAGCAGGCAAATTTGGCCTTGGAATACGGAATAAAGCAGGGCAAATGCTAATAGCGTTTTGCCAAGAAAACACACTGGTCATAGCAAACACCCTCTTCCAACAACACAAGAGAAGACTCAACACATGGACATCACCAGATGGTCAACACTGAAATCAGATTGATTATATTCTTTGCAGCCAAAGATGGAGAAGCTCTATACAGTCAGCAAAAACAAGACCGGGAGCTGACTGTGGCTCAGATCGTGAACTCCTTACTGCCAAATTCTGACTGAAATTGAAGAAAGTAGGGAAAACCACTAGACCATTCAGGTGTGACCTAAATCAAATCCCTTATGATTATACAGTGGAAGTGAGAAATAGATTTAAGGGTCTAGATCTGATAGACAGAATGCCCGATGAACTATGGACGGACGTGATGTTCGTAACATTGTACAGGAGACAGGGATCAAGACCATCCCCTTGGGAAAGAAATGCAAAAAAGCAAAATGGCTGCCTGAGGAGGCCTTACAAATAGCTGTGAAAAGAAGAGAGGCGAAAAGCAAAGGAGAAAAGGAAAGATATAAGCATCTGAATGCAGAGTTCCAAAGAATAGCAAGGAGAGAAAAGAAAGCCTTCCTCAGCGATCAGTGCAAGGAAATAGAGGAAAACAAAAGAATGGGAAAGACTTGAGATCTCTTCAAGAAAATTAGAGATACCAAGGGGACATTTTGTGCAAAGATGGGCTCGATAAAGGACAGAAATGGTATGGACCTAATAGAAGCAGAAGATATTAAGAAGAGGTGGCAAGAATACACAGAACTATACAAAAAAGATCTTTACAACCAAGATAATCATGATGGTGTGTTGATTCACCTAGAACTAGACATCCTGGAATGTGAAGTCAAATGGGCGTTAGAAAGCATCACTATGAACAAAGCTAGTGGAGGTGATGGCATTCCAGTTGAGCTATTTCAAATCCGGAAAGATGATGCTATGAAAGTGCTGCACTCAATATGCCAGCAAATTTAGAAAACTCAACAGTGGCCACAGGACTGGAAAAGGTCAGTTTTCATTCTAATCCCAAAGAAAGATGCCAAAGAATGCTTGAACTACCGCACAATTGCATTCATGTCACATGCTCATAAAGGAATGCTCAAAATTCTCCAAGCCAGGCTTCAGGAATATGTGAACCGTGAACTTCCAGATGTTCAAGCTGGTTTTAGAAGAGGCAGAGGAACCAGAGATTAAATTGCCAACATCCACTGGATCATCGGAAAAGCAAGACAGTTCCAGAAAAACATCTATTTCTGCTTTATTGACTATGCCAAAGCCTTTGACTGTGTAGATCACAAGAAACTGTGGAAAATTTTGAAAGAGATGGGAATACCAGACTCCCTGACCTGTCTCTTGAGAAACTTCCATGCAGGGCAGGAAGCAACACTTAGAACTGGACATGGAACAACAGACTGGTTCCAAATAGGAAAAGGAGTACGTCAAGGCTGTATATTGTCACCCTGTTTATTTAACTTATATGCAGAGTACATCATGAAAAACGCTGGGCTGGAAGAAGCACAAGCTGGAATCAAGATTGCCGGGAGAAATATCAAGAACCTCAGATATGCAGATGACACCACCCTTATGGCAGAAAGTGAAGAGGAACTCAAAAGCCTCTTGATGAAAGTGAAAGAGGAGAGTGAAAAAGTTGGCTTAAAGCTCAACATTCAGAAAAGGAAGATCGTGGCATCTGGTCCCATCACTTCATAGGAAATAGATGGGGAAACAGTAGAAACAGTGTCAGACTTTACTTTTTGGGGCTCCAAAATCACTGCAGATGGTGATTGCAGCCATGAAATTAAAACACCTGGAAGAAAAGTTATGACCAGCCTAGACAGCATATTTGAAAGCAGAGACATTACTTTAACAAAGGTCCATTTAGTCAAGGCTATGGTTTTTCCTGTGGTCATGTATGGATGTGAGAATTGGACTGTGCAGAAAGCTGAGTGCCGAAGAATTGATGCTTTTGAACTGTGTAGTTGGAGAAGACTCTCGAGAGTCCCTTGGACTGCAAGAAGATCCAACCAGTCCATTGTAAAGATCAGTCCTGGGTGTTCATTGCAAGAATTGATGTTGAATCTGAAACTCCAATACTTTGGCCACCTCATGCAAAGAGCTGACTCATTGAAAAAGACCCTAATGCTAGGAAGGATTGGGGGCAGGAGGAGAAGGGGACAACAGAAGATGAGATGGCTGGATGGCATCACTGACTCGATAGACATGGGTTTGGGTAGACTCTGGGAGTTGGTGATAGATAGGGAGTCCTGGGATGGTGCAGTTCATGGGGTCACAAAGAGTCGGACCTGACTGAGCCACTGAACTGAATATTAAATCCAATCTTTTGAGGCCTATCTGTAAATGGGAAATAAAATCCGTTTGAGATTTGTAACCAGGGCAAGATGATAATTTAGAATTTTATAATTATGAGGCTTGTGTTCGAAACTATTTATTTTCCAGAGTGAGATTTAAGGTTAAATGTAGCATCCTCCTTTGGTGAAACCACACCCTTTCACCTCCCTGTGCTTGGAATTGCTAAGAAGAACCAAGTGCTCTGGTTGTTTTTGAATGGCTCCCTTCCCCCTCACCCTGCCAGAAGCCTGAGGGGATTTTTCTCTGATACTTACTGTGGCAACTGGTTAGAGCATCTGGAGGAAAATCTCATAATATTATGGGGTTCCACCTTTGATTGGGTCCTCCCTGAGTTTTTGTTCACATAGAGCCTTCAGCAGCTTGTCAATTACAGTTCACGTTTTCCTTCCTGGCACTGGCTGTGAGTTTATGTCCAGTTAAGCTGTGGCACCATGTATTTACCCAACTGTCTCTCCATCCTTGGGGGACAGTGGTTTGCCTGGTGTCCTCCCCTCTCTCATGGAATCAAGAACTGTTGATTTTTCAGTCTGTGCAGGTTTCCAGTTGAGAATACAGTTTTCAATAATTACATTTGTTCATGAGTCTGTCCCTCTCCTCTCATTCTTTGAGGTGGTCTCATATTTGATGGCACCCCGCTCCAGTACTCTTGCCTGGAAAATCCCATGGATGGAGGAACCTGGTAGGCTGCAGTCCATGGGGTCGCTAAGAGTCGGACATGACTGAGCGACTTCACTTTCACTTTTCACTCTCATGCATTGGAGAAGGAAATGGCAACCCACTCCAGTGTTCTTGCCTGGAGAATCCCATGGACGGGGGAGCCTGGTGGGCTGCTGTCTGTGGGGTCGCACAGAGTCAGACATGACTGAAGTGACTTAAATACATATTTATAACTCTTGTGCATGCGTGGTACCTGACATGTCGTAGTAGTGGTTTAGTCACTAAGTTTTGTCCAACTCTTTCGACCCCATGGACTGTAGCCCTTCAGGCTCCTCTGTCCATGGAATTTTCCAGGCAAGAATACTGGTTTGGGTTGCCATTTCCTTCTCCAAGGGATCTTCCTGACCCAGTGATTGAACCTGCATCTCCTGCATTGGCAGGCAGATTCTTTACCACTGAGCCACCAGGGAAGCCCAAAGTGATAATTGATGACTATTTAAAATTTTTTTGCCTAACAGTGTAAAATTTCATGAAATTTTGCTGTTGAACACTTTTATGGGGCTAGGACCTGATCCCAGTGTTTAGGTTCTAAGCTGTGGGGCAGGCCTCCTCTTAAGTTGGTACAGAGCCTGGTACATAGTAGATTCTGAATAAATATGGACTGAGTGAATATTAAGTGGATTCAGAGAGTATTTAAGCCCACAAAATCAGCTACATTCCATATTCTCCAATTTCCCCTTAGTGAACAGTGTTTACCATCTCTTCCCCCATCTCAGTAATCTTTCTTTCACATTTTGGATCTTTAAGCATTTGCTTCTTTTTGGAAGTCATTTAGTCTCTGGAATGTTTGAGCTGGCAGTCGTGAATATTTAGGGTGGCTATAAAATGGATTTTGTGCTGACTACAAATCTGTATGTGTTTCTATGGTTTTCCTAAAGAAATGTTATTTTCTTAGTAACTCTCCTAGTTATTTAGACTAAGATATTTTCTTTTTAATGAAGATAATTCACAATGTGTGTGCAAAATCCCCCTTTTAGCAGTGGATAGTATTTTGCCATATTTGCTGCCCTGAATACAGTGATCTATGTGAATATGGACAACTTTAATGTGAATGAATTGAAGGCAATAAAAAAATCTTCCATGTCTTGGAAGCATGAATTTTGGAGAAGGGACCAAGT
>SJYQ01002511.1:72228-133249 GCA_006410935.1 Redunca redunca
TGTGTGTGTGCTTAGTCATTCAGTCATGGCCGACTTGTTGTGACCTCATGGACTGTAATCCACCAGAACTCTTCTTTCCATGGAGTTTTCCAGGCAAGAATATTGGAGTGGGTTGCTGTTTACGGCTCCAGGGATCTTCCTGACTCAGGGATCGAACCTCTGTCTCCCGTGTCTCCTGCATTGGCAGGCAGATTCTTTACCATTGAACCACCTGGGAAGTCCCATACAGCTTAATAGATAACATTAAATTCTTAAAATGTATTTGTTGTCTGATTTGATCAGAAATTGAAAAAATATATTTCTCAAGGTAACCAAGGCCATGTCTGTTTTAATTTATATTTAATAGCAATGAAATAAATAGGTTTATTGCCATAAATTTTATATTTTAAAAGAGTGAAACATTATTATAATACATTTAACATTGAGGATGGTGATATATTGTCTGTGCACATACATACATAATTTTATAATACATACCATTTTGTATTCTGACACTTAAGCTTTCCCTTTCTGAAGACAGTTTTTCCAAATGTAGCCTTAATCAGTGGTGTTGTTGCAGGAAGAAGGGGGACCCCCTTCCAGGGCTAAAAACTGGGCTCTTGTCTAACACTCAGAAATGAATTGTCCAAGGAGACACATATGCTGACAAAGCAAGAGATTTTATTGGGAAAAGGCACCCGGGTGGAGAGCAGTAGGGTAAGGGAACCCAGGAGAACAGCTATGTCACATGGCTCGCAGTCTCTGGTTTTATGGTGACGGGATTAGTTTCCAAGTTGTCTTTAGCCAGTCACTGTGACTCAGTCTTTCCTGGTGATGCATACCTTGTTCAGTCAAGATGGACACCAGAGAGAAGGATTCTGGGAGGTGGTCAGACATGTGTCTCCTTTCTGTCATTCTGGAACTCTTCTGGTTGGTGGTGGCTTATTAGTTCTGTGTTCCTTACAGGACCTCCTGCCGTAAAATAACTCATGGGAATGGTTACTGTGGTGCTTGGCCAGGGTGGGTGGTATCAATCAGTGTGCCCCCCCTAACAACTCTCCCCTGAGAGACTTCGTACTCAAGATACTTCTTTGGAATTGGGGTGGAGGTCTTTCTTCTGTAACTTCTTCCTGCTGTGCATGGGCGTAGGCCTGCCTAGCAGAGCAGAAGTCTCTCTCTACCTGATCTAAGTCAAGGTATTTTTTTTGCCTGAAACCAGCATTCGCCCTTGTAATAACAGCAATTTAGTTTGAAACTTCTGGCTCCTCTCAGAAATGAAATAAATAGACAGGGGCCAAACAGGAGACCTAACAGGATGGTCATCACTGGTCTCCAGAAACAGCAGGCAACATTGAGGGTGAGGGCTGCAGGGGACTTTTTTTTTTTTTTTTTGATTGGTTGGTGGTGAGGCAACAGAGCTGTGCTCCAGGAATCTTGTGTTTAGTCTGAAGTTACCACCCTCCACCTGGGTGGGGGCTCCAGTTTTGTAGAGGAACTCAAAGACATTGTTATGCATATTTCTTTGAGTAGGAACCAGGACCCTATCTGGAGACTGTACAACCATTTGATTGTTTCTCCTCTGTTTCTGTATCCCCTCCCTTCCCTGATTAGCAATTGTTTGAATCCACCCTTTGGAACTCAGGGAAGGTCAAGGAGGCTGAATGAAGCCTATATCCTACAGACAATAAATGGAGAACACAGAACAGATCTGTACTCCAGAGCCCCACAGAGTTCTGCTCAGTTTTAATTTAGGGAACTGGGCAACTCTGACTGTGATAACTTCCTGTCAAAATGGGGCATAGGACTGCCTCAGCTTGGAGAATTGACAGTGAATTGGAAATATTCCTGAGCTCCAAGTTCCAGGTCTGAGTCTTGTATGATTAAAATCTCAATCCCTTGGTTTGCCATTTTAGTGTAACAGACCCAATCAGAAGTAGTTGGAGGAGAGACAAACTGGAATTTTAATAGACAAAAGAAATCTCATTTCTTTTTAGAAGAATAGGCCTGAAACCCAGTCTGGACCTAGCACTTTGGGGAGACTTGTAGCCAGGTAGCCAGTTGCCTAGTTTTATAAAAAGTAAGGTTGCAGTTATTAGCTTCCAGCAGATATTGTTTTGAGAATGGTAGCATCCAAGCCTGACACAACTCAGAAAACACAAGTGTTTAATAATACAAGGTCTAGTCTGAAAGTACTCCCATAGCATCACCTTTTCCAGGATGTCTGAACCAGCTATTCTATTTTGACTTTTAATTGTAACATTTTCCTTAATAGCCAAAGCAGATGTCACCATTAATGATGTCAGTGTTTCTCTAGGTATGAGAAGATGCAAGAATTGGAACTCATAAAATATTCTCCTGAAATGATCCAACTATCTGAAGGCCTGTTCTGCCAGTTTTCCCAGAGCACAGAGTACCTCATTCCTGATTTTCACCCTGAACTCCTTTCAGGGGAGTTGAAGGCCAGCAGTTGCAGTGACCATGATTTAATCTTTGTAGATGTAGGTGGAAAGTGTCAGTTTTCAGTTGGCAGAGCCTGTTTTTGCTTATAAACTTGACCATGATTTTGAGGGGGGCATTTCATGACCATTCTATCCCATGGTGCTTTCCATTCTCAGGTTTGGCAAAGATTTTGTGGACAGGCCACTCAATGTGCTGTTACTGGACTAGGCCATAAAACAGTATCCAAAATTCTCTGGACCACCTGTCTTACTAGCCTCTTAGTCCAGGAAAACATTCCCTCTTGTTGCTTCTTCCTGTATCTAGAGTTACACTGTTATCATCATCAATCTCATATGAAACTATGTATTATTCTATCAGAGGCCTCAATCACACATTTGGCAGTGTAAGAAACAGCAATTTTGTAAAACAGGTGAAATACAAATAACATAGCCAACAGTATTAGTAAAGTCACAAGTAAGACTTAAGAGCTTCCATTAGATGTAGCTCAGTATATCCCAGGTCATCTGACTTAGTCTACTCTGTAGAACCTTTATCTTCCAGGGAAATTATATATTGGCACTGTCTATAAGGCACATTGGAGAAGGCAGTGGCACCCCACTCCAGTACTCTTGCCTGGAAAATCCCATGGATGGAGGAGCTTGGTAGGCTGCAGTCCATGGGGTTGCTAAGAGTTGGACACGACTGAGTGACTTCACTTTCACTTTTCACTTTCATGCATTGGAAAAGGAAATGGCAACCCACTCCAGTGATTTTGCCTGGAGAATCCCAGGGATGGGGGAGCCTGCTGGGCTGCCATCTATGGGGTCGCACGGGGTCGGACACGACTGAAACGACTTAGCGGCATAAGGCACATAGCCCAGTTTTCTAGTGCTACTAGACTGATTATCCTTAGTATGATTTAATTGTTTCCAACATAGAGGAGACTTTAAACCTAAATTACCATAGCCTGGTGTTAACTATATAAATCCATCCCATAATTGTGGGAGATTTTTTCCTCCTTTGCTGAAACTTTGCTTGTTGCTCTGACTGAACTTGAGTAATAGAAGAAATCTCAAATTTATGGCCAGAGTCAGAGCAGGCATTATTAATTGGCCCCGTGAGGGGATCCCATCTAGTAAT
The DNA here is from genome assembly GCA_006410935.1 of Redunca redunca. Classification (NCBI taxonomy): domain Eukaryota; kingdom Metazoa; phylum Chordata; class Mammalia; order Artiodactyla; family Bovidae; genus Redunca; species Redunca redunca. The sequence continues at coordinate 75,787 of SJYQ01002511.1, forward strand.
ATCACAATGACCCAAATATGATTATTAATTTTTTTTAAGTAAATTTTCTCAGGGCCAACCAGTTAGAGTCTTATAGTAGAGAATTTTACCAAGATAATTCAGAACTAGACACAGGTAATTGGCCACAAACCCAACAATTGGACTGATTTCTAAAACTAGCATAGGATCAGGTCTATGAATGAAAAGCATTTGATTTATATGCAAAGGTCTAAGAAGTCAAGAAAACATTATAAATGATCATAGGAATCAGGTGCAGCATCCTGGGCACGCTGTCTACCTCTGATGTCGTCGTCTTCTCATCCTGGTGTAGTGTAGTTTCTCCTCTGCTTGAGCATCATTTCAAGGTGAGATCAGTTCAGCTGCCTTCTCTATAGACAATCCAGTGTAGGGGCCTTTGGAAGTGGGAATTAATCTAAGAGTTAATTTCCCTTCAGTTTCATTTTGCATGAGCTACTTAAGAGTACCTGATAAAAAAAAGTCCTTCCATCCAGGTTGGAGATAGTCCCTTAAATTTATGTCTTTTTCCAGTCATGGTTGCAGGTCATGAGGCGGCATCTGATCTTCATCCAAAGATAGATTACTGAGATAAGCTTCAGAAACAAATTTGGGGTGTTCTTTAAGAATTCAATTAAATTTTACATTAATATCACATCACAGCAAAGAACTATCCAAGAAATGAGTCTTACTAGATGCAGACCTCCATTAACAAACTGGGATTTAACATTTATTGAAATATCTTTTTCTCCATAAAGTTACCCTCATTTTTATCAAATATAACCAAATTAAGGCTAGTTTGTTTGAAAAATAGGACTGTTCACACTAATTTTGGTCTGATGATTTATATAACTATAATTAATCATAGACTTTTTATTTTGCTGAAACATTTATAGAGTCTCAGACTGAACTTTTAAAATAAAACAGGACTGGGAAACTCACATCAAAGGCTTATCACAGATTTTGCCTAACAAATCTAGGTTAATTCTTCCCTTTTTAAGGTCTCCAAAATTCCTTGAGATTTTTGTACCTGTTAGTAAGTTAACCTTCCTAACTGATTTGATAAACTTACTGGAAACCTAAGAGTTTCCAATTTCTGGAGGAGTCAGATAGAAAATATAATTGTTTTGTTTATAATGTGTAACTTTACCAAAGTATTGTCATAATTAGTTTGAGAGGAAGGTTTTCCCTACTCCTGGAAAACATAAGATTCAAACCTGTAGTTTTTCAGAGAGAAACGGTAAAAGTTATAAGCATATTCACTGGTTCATTCAGTCCTTTGTTAACTTTTGTGAAGTCATCAGGTTTTTCATTAGAAGACCAGGGGACATATCAGAATGTTAAGAGCTCAATATAATTTCTACGATATCTATATTAGTAATATTTACCATATATTGTAACATGAGAGAATTTAGTACTCATTTGATGATATTTTTCATGTAATTTAACCAACCAAATAAATACAGTTTAATATCTCTCTTTGGGATGTTTCAGGGGCCCTCTGAAGCACCCCAAAGTTAGCTAGAGATCAAAGGAAATTCAAAAGAATTCTATTTAGGAAGTTTTGTCCAAAAACTCAGTTAAAAGGGTTTAGAACATTTGGTCAGATTTAGTCAGTGTTGATGGGTGTATCATTTAGCTTGTTGATATGTCACAATGGTGTATATACCTCAAGGTCTAGTGAAAGTCAACTCCGCCATCTTGGACCTAGTTGGTTCTAACCATTTTCCCCATGGCTGTGTCATTCCTAACAAAATCCATGTATCTAACTAATTATAATCCAATTTTTAAAAAATCCTGATCATGCATAACTCTTTTTGGTATTTTTTTAAACCTTTTTTTTTTTTTTTTTTTTACTGAAAACACACTTCCTACTTTCCTTTAGCAACCAAGAGCTAACTTGTATATTAGCATTTTATAGATTGGTGAGCATAAATACCAGTGATAATTTCTAAAACCCTTGCTTTCTTAAAACATTTTAGGATGGCACCAAACATTATTCATTTATAGTCCCAAACTCTTTAGTTTTTCTGTAAAAATAAATCAGTGTTTAGTAGTAAATGTTTCAAAATCTTACTTTATTTGGATTTCAATAGACTTCCAACACTTACTTTAGCACAACCCTTAGAAATCCACGTTACCCCAATCTTGAGAGATTATTTTAAATAGATATTTTAAAGCATAATTATTATTAATAGAGCTTATCTAAAAGCTAATATCTCATTTACATTTTTTTAGAAGTTTCTTCACTTGAGGTCATTTCCTTGTTGACAAACTTGTAACAGATATGATAATATTTAATTTATATTAAACCTAGGTTCAGTGAAAACATACTACTTAATGTTAATTATTCTAAGACATGTATATATTAGATAGATCAACAAACAAACATTAATATCAGATATTTAATACTGAATATTTACCAGTTCACATGAACATGGAATTTATTAGAATTATTTTATTTGTAAGTGCTTACCTTTCTTTAAGCCAATTAAAAAGAGCTCATTTACAAGTTAATCTCAAAAATATTATCCAGAGACAAAGACATACTGAGACATATTTAGACAGACACAACACAAGATCTAGCTTCATTTTCTAATTTTAGTCATGAATTAGATATTACAATATAAAATTTAGTAGTTTATAAAAAACAGGTGGAATAAATAAAATTTTTAAAGCCTTTTCCCCATTTTTCCTCAGTCTCAGGAGTTAGATAGTCTAGATAATTGTTCCTTAGAGCCCTGGCCCCAGGGCACAGGGAAAGAAAATCAAGTTCTAACAAAATGGTGGCAGGCTTAAACCAAATGGTGGCCAGACAAAGCAAAATGGCCATCAAAAATCACAACACAGAACACAGAGTTAAAACACACATATAAACCTGGCAGTCCTCATCAGACACTCCCTTAAATATAAGAATACAGTCTCTCAGAAAACCTCCTATAGACATAGAACTTCAGATCCAAGTACTAACCAAGTAAAGGAAAATATCTCAGGTCTTCAAAGATTTCAAGGGAGGAAATGAAGCCAGGTTGAAAGAAGAAGGGGGAGGAGGTTGGGGGTTGGGGCGAAATGGGTGGCCTTACAGACGTCTCCTGCCACCTGCAGATACCCAGGCGTTATGGGACTTTACCCTGGCCTCCAGAGAAGGGAGGACTGGAACTCGGCCCTACCAGAAATCAGACCAGACCAGAACCAGAATTCGAGTTCTCTGCCAAGAGGAGGTGATCAGTCTCCAATCCTCAGCTCAGGCTGAGGCCCTTCAACCAGATTCCTGTGTCCAGGACCAGGGGACTAGAAAAAAGGGGAAGGATAGGAAGGGTTAAGGAGAGGGAAGGGGAGAAGGTCAATAAAGTCTCTTGTTTCTTACCGGTCGGGGCACTCTGGCCAGTTGTCCACGTCAGGAGGAGAACAGGGTCAAAAGGTCCCAGTTGCAGCTGCTGGGTCTGGTCCATTGGCAGGCAAGCTGGCCCCTGAGTAGCTCGAGTGGTCAGGATGTCAGTCGCAGTGAAGAAGAGTCCCACCAGAGTTGCCACTTGTTGCAGGAAGGGGGACCCCTTCCAGGGCCCAAAACTGGGCTCTTGTCTAACACTTGGAAATGAATTGCCCGAGGAGACACATGTGCTGACAAAGCAAGAGAAATCTCTTGGGAAAGGGCACCTGGGTGGAGAGCAGTGGGGTAAGGACACCCAGGAGAATAGCTCTGTCACATGGCTTGCAGTCTTGGGTTTTATAGTGATGGGATTAGTTTCTGGGTTGTCTGTAGCCAATCATTCTGACTCAGAGTCCTTCCTGGTGGTGCACACCTTGTTCAGTCAAGATGGATGCCAGAGAGAAGGATTCTGGGGGGTGGTCAGACATGTGGTGTTCTCCTTTTGACCTTTTCTGAACTCTTCTGGTTGGTGGTGGCTTATTAGTTCCATGTTCCTTACCAGGACCTCCTACTGGTTATGTTTACTAATGGTGCCTGGCCAGGGTGGGCGGTTTCAATCAGTGTGCTTCCTTTAACAGTGTTACGGTCAATCTCATAAACACATAATTGGGTGTCCCCCCCTTTTTTTTCCCGTTGTTGTGACACTTAAAAAATGTAAAGCTGTTGGCCTTCATTTATAAAGTTCATTTTAAAAATCTTCCTGGTGGTTTATGGTTTATTATTTTAGTGAGCATGCGTGTGCATGTGTACTCACAAAGGATGCAAAAACTGTAAGAGCATACGTGTATCTACAGCTTTTCTTTGAAATACTGCTTGAGAAATTGGCTCATGTCTCTGTTTTAGCCAAACATGCTGCGTTAGCGTTTAATGATACTGCTTTCTCTTCCAAGTGAACTGACAAGGGCAGATGAAGGTCCTGTTTTCTGGAATGGGCCTGTCTTCTGACCAGTGTTTTATTTCAGATTGCTGTTGTAGGGAGGTCTCCATTCAGATGCAAATTCGTTGTTAAGTTTGTTTTGCTTTGGCTGCTGTTGGCTTTTCCTGGTTTTTCACGAGGCTGGGGAGGGGGATTGAGAAACTCAGAGGAAGTTTGATTTTGTAACAGGTTAGAGGGCCAGGGATGCCAAAAATACTTGGGAAGGGATGCTGCCCTTAGAGCTTTCTCTTCATTAGTAAATTGGATTAAGATGGTTCTGGAAGTCTTCCACAGAGTTATTTTGAACTTGAGTTGCACAGTCGATGATGGGTCAGCTCGTGTGACCAGGCCAGAATGTCATCTAATGTTGCTTCTGCAGGCCTGTCTGTGCTGGATTATTGCCACAGCCTCCTTTGCTTTCATCATGCCAACCCCATCCAAATTTCACAGAGCCGTGGGCACGTGACTTGTGTCACGTGACAAAAGGCCCTGCACTTAGTGCAATGCTCTGCTGTCACCATCTTGTAATTTTTAATTTTTGAACCAGGAGGCTCCAGGTTTTCATTTTGTCCTGGGCTCTTGGTAATCGCTTTTAGCTATGAGAATGCCATTTCTGAAGCTACCTGTTTCCTTTAATCCTTCAAAGCCCATGCTCCTTTTCTGGCCTGTCTAGTGCTCTCTGTCCAGTGATGTGCTTATTTTCAGATGTTACTAACTGAAGTTCCTCCAGGTATGCCAAGCAGCTCCATGCCTCTGCAACATTGGCTCCTAATATTTCCGTCTCATTTCCCTCCTGTACGTGGCTCTTCTCTATTCATAGTTTGAAATGCTGAGGAAATGAGACTGAGCTGTGAAACCCTACGTGGTCATCTCACTTAGTTAGTACTGATCCCACTTTGTCTCATATCTCCCTTGAAAAAGTTCATACCTGGCAAGGTTGGGCTGTATTTGACATTGGAGTAATGGTTCTGTAATAACTGTAAGGCAGATCAGATTGATTCTTGCCTGGGGAAAAGACTCTATAATCTTCAATGTATTCATTCATTCATGCAACAAATTTTAATGGAGTATCTATGCATGCCAGACCATATTGTAAGCACTCAGGATATGGCAGTGAGCAAAGTATTATTATTTTTTCCAGTGAGCTAACTATATTCTAGTCTGGGGGGGGGGGGCAGAAAGTGAATTCACTGATACATCAGTATATAATGTGAAGCCTGTAGTTTTGGAAAAGAATGCACAGTAGGATAAGAGAGTAGAGGGGGATTGGGACTTTTATGTTTGTGCTCGTGCTGTTTGGATAGGGTGGGAGACCTATCTGAGGTGATACTCAATCAGAGACCTGAATGCTGGGAGGACTTGACCTTTTGAAATTCTGGGGGAAGGAGTCTTCCTGATAGAGGGAAGAACAAATGCAGAGGTCCTGCCATGGACACATGCTTGTGATCTTCAGGAAAGTGCAAGGAGACTGTTGTGTCTGGACTAAGATGGGTAGTGAGGAGAGAAGTGGGAGATGGGGTCAGAGAACTTGGAGACCAAGGGGAGGACTTGGCTTATATTCTCAATGATATGGGAAGTCATAGGAGGGGTATAATGGGCTTTAAAGGGGTCCCTCTGTATTTATGCACAGGAGTCATGTCACATGCTGCTGAAAAGTCAAGTAAGCAAAGAATTGAGAATTGACTGCTTAGTGAAGTGAAGTCGCTCAGTCATGCCTGACTCTTTGTGACCCGATGGATAGTAGCCTGCACCAAGCTCCTCCATCCATGGGACTTTCAAGGCAAGAATACTGGAGTGGGTTGCCATTTCCTTCTCCAGGGAATCTTCCCAACCCAGGGATCAAACCCAGGTCTCTCACATTGTAGACAGATGCTTTACTGTCTGAGCCACCAGGGAAGTATTCTTTAGATTGACTCATATGTGCAAGAACCCAAAAGCACTCTTGTTTTGTAGCCAGTCAAGGATTGGTATGGGTAGAGGACTCGCTTTGATCTCAGCTATGGGATCCTTTATCAGTTCTCTCCTCTTCACTGTATGAAGATTTCTTAGGCTTTGGAGTTTGTCTCACTGCGTCCTTCCCTTCTTCTCCACTCTCTGATAAGCCACGAGCTCTTGTTAACTACCAGGGCGGCCCAGGGCCTTCAGTGTGTGTTTCATGGCGGCACAGACTGTTCTGCAGGCCTGTTCTAGTTTGTTCAGCAGCTGGTGTTGTGCTGTTACGTTTTGATCACTTGTCCTGGATATGAGAGACACGTGGAAGTATAATGTTAAGATTTTCGTGTTCAGCTAGGTGTAGAGAATGGGAGAGGAACTTCCTTGGTAGTACAGCGACTGGCTCCACACTCCCAATGCAGGGAGCCCAGGTTCGAGCCCTGGTCAGGGAACTGCTGCTGCTGCTGAGTCACATCACATGTTTGCCTCTGTGTGACCCCATAGTGGCAGCCCACCAGGCTCCCCCATCCCTGGGATTCTCCAGGCAAGAACACTGGAGTGGGTTGCTATTTCCTCCTCCAATGCATGAAAGTGAAAAGTGAAAGTGAGGGGGCTCAGTCATGTCCGACTCTTAGCGACCCCATGGACTGCAGCCTACAAGACTCCTCCGTCCATGGGATTTTCCAGGCAAGAGTACTGGAGTGGGGTGCCATTTCCTTCTCTGGGTCAGGGAACTGGATCCCATTATTTGGCAAAGCCAAATAAAAACCCAACAACAACAAGCGAAATCAAGAAAATCAAGACAATTTGTGCTTAATCTTAGATGATATCTGAGGAGAGTATAGTAGTGCCCCCCTGTCTGTGGGGAATGCATCCCAGGATCCCCAGTTGATGCGTGAAACCAAAGTACTGAACGCTATATATTCCATGTTTTTTCCCTATACATACATACATACCTAGGATAAAGTAATTTAATGGTAATTAATAAATTAGGCACAGTAGGAGATTAATAGCAATAACTAAAAATAAGATATCAAACCAATAAATCCTAAAGGAAATCAGTCCTGAGTATTCGTTGGAAGTACTGATGCTGAAACTGAAGCTACAATACTTTGGCCACCTAATGTGAAGAACTGACTTGTTAGAAAAGACCCTGATGCTGGCAAAGATTGAAGGCAAGAAGAGAAGGGGACGACAATTAGGTGATTGGATGGCATCACCGACTCGATGGACATGAGTTTGAGCAAGCTCCGGGAATTGGTGATGGACAGGGAGGCCTGGTGTGCTGCAGTCCATGGGGTTGTAAAGAGTCGGACACGACTGAGCAACTGAACTGAATAAGATAGAACAGTTATGACAACATACTCTAGTTAGGTGATGTGACCTCTCAGATTTAGTGCTTTTTTCATCTTAACTGTGCCCTTATGCACTGTGTTCATTACTTCTGAAGTTTGAGATGCAGCGGCAAAACTGGGGCATGAATTTCCTTTTTCTTCTTTACAACTTCTTGGATAGATTTGCTCTTACTATATATCTTAGCAGCCTCAGTATACAGTATTTTTCTTTCCTCCTTAAGTTGAACTTTTACCTTTTTACTTAAAAGAAGCACTGTTTGTGGTTTCTCTTTGGCACATCTGAATGGCCAGCATCACTGTTCTTGGACTTTGGGTTATTATTATGTAAAATAAGGTCACTGCACAATAGTATGTACCAAGACAGCTAGTAAGTGACTAGCAGGTGGGATACTGTAGATGAGGGGATGATGTGCATCCCAGGCAGGATGGAGCAGAATGGCAAGAGATGTCATCGTGCTGCTCAGAATGGTGCCCGATTTAAAACTCATCAGTTGCTTATTTCTGGAATTTTCCATTTAATATTAGCCTAGTGGGCTGCTGTCTCTGGGGTCGCACAGAGTCGGACACGACTGAAGCGACTTAGCAGCAGCAGCAGACCATGATTGACTGGATAACTGAATCCAAGGAATCTGTTGATGGGGTGGACTCTGTTACTGATGAGGCAGGAAGCATCCAAGACAAGAACAGAGTGGGGGGGTAATGTGATTTTGGACAGGATAAGTTTGAGGTGTCAGCGGAGGTACATTTTGAGCCATTTAGGAGATAATCAGAGGTCTTAGAGGTATCATTTTGGACACTGTTCTTCATTAAATTACTGAATTCAAAGGTATCGCAGTACCATATCACTTCCATCTGTAGGGACCTGAAACATGAATTAAGCCCAATCCAATTTGCAAAATCCCTCTATAATATCCCTTCTCTGAGTCTCCATTCAAATATTTCCTCAGGCAACTTTTCCTGTCCATTTGCAATTCCCACTAGTACTAATTCTAAACCCTGGGGGATTAAGTAAGATAATGCCTTTTCCATCTGTCCAGAATCAGGTTATGGGTCAGTTGTTATCATGTCCTTCTCTGGGTCTTCTCTTTTCCGTACAAGACCATTCCTCTTCATTAACCGTTTCCTCATGGGATGTTTCAAACCAGGTCATATCTTGGTCTCTCACCTTGGAAGATGTATATTTGCTTTTTGCATGTACCTTAAAGTTTGGTGGATGACAACAGGACTCTGGGGCTGGCCTGACCATCACAGAGTAAGCTTCTCAGTTGCTCTGAGCATTCTGTCTGACAGTGATTTTTCAGGTGTATACGTGTTTCTTACAGGTATCAAGAAAACTGAAAGCATATATTCACACAGAAACTTGTACATGAGTGTATATTGCAGCATTATTCAAAATAGCCCCAAAGTGAAAACAACCCCAGTGCCTGATAACTGATGTATGTACAAACAACATGTGCTATGTCCACACAATAGAATTATAATATTCAGCCTTGAAAATGAAGTATTGATATGATACAACATGGATGATCCTTGAAAACATGCTAAGTAAAGGAACCAGACACAAAAAAACTACATTGTGTACACTTCCATTTATGTGAAATGTGCACTAAAGGCAAACTATAAAGACCAAAAGTAGATTAGTAGTTGCCAGTACCTAGAGGGAGGAGGGGATGGGAGAGTGACCGCTAGTAGGTATGGGGTTTCTTCCTGGGGTAATAGAAATGTTCTGAAATTAGGTAGTGGTGATACTTGCACAACATGGAGAAGGTATTAAAAGCCACTCGATTGCACACTTTAAAATGGTGAATGTTATGGTGTGTGACTTGTAATGTTATGATGTGTGACTTGTATCTCAATAAAGCTGTCCTAAAAAAAAAAATACAAGTTTTACCTCCTCTCTAAAGGTGAGGATCTTATGAAGAATCAATGAAATAACACAAATAAAATGTTGAATGCACAGCCCCTGCTAGTTTGTATTCCCAGTTAAAGAGTCTTATTGTTGCTCTCAGGTAAAGTCATACTGCTTGAATATTGGTAAGCTGCAACTTTCAGTTACTGCTACATTTGTAGAATATTACCTGTTAAGTAGTATGCAGTCAATAAATCCTTATTGAATGAATGTGTTTTGTTCACATTCATACTTAGCCACTTATATGTTCTTTTTCTTGCAGTACATTTCTGAATCCATATCACTGGGCCTAACATTGGGCTCTTTGCCCAGTGGTAGTCATTGAGTGAAAGGGAGCTCTTCATAGCCCATGTTTCAGTGTGGAAGGTGAAGTTGGCAGTATAGATTCAGTCTGTGAAAGGAAGGTCTCTACCTTATTTAATTCAAGCAGAAGGTGGGGGAAAATGGTTTTTAACCTTTTTTCCCCCAGTAATATAATTCTGCCCTGTATTTTTATAAGAACTTAATTGGCCTGTCAAGAATGTGTTTCTAATGGTTCATGATCAGATTGCTAGAGAGCTGAGGACTTCATCTGGATTAAGAAAAATTCAGTTCCTAGAAATTTAACAGATGTTCTCTTGAACCCAACTGACAATTTCCATGTATAACAAATTGTTATTTTAAATTATGATAGGAGCATTTTTTTTTTTGAAAAAAAAAAATTGAAATTCACGTCTTTTCACGAACTTGGCATTCCACTAAAAACACTTGAGTTGCTTCTACAAGTGCATCAGCAAGGTGCCATCTGTTTAACTGAGGCTCATGAAAAGAAAGAAACCCATTGTTGTTTGTATCATCCAGCCCTTTTTCTAGAAGAGTAGTGGAAATTTTTGAGGTTTCTGAGGAATGGTTGAGTCTCTCAGCTTCCTTTAGTCTTCCCTGTACCGTGAATTGTGAAGTCGATCCTTTTTCCTTGTTACTGGAAACTGGTGGGAGGCTTGGGTCCAGAGTGTGGCTCACTGCTAGCAACCAGACTGGACTTCACTCCTCTCCTGGCCTTTATTGTGTGCCACTCTCCTAGACTCCAGCTTTATTTCCTACTCTGATTTTCCCTTTGCCCTAATTTATATTTCCTTTCATTTTTTATTTCTGTGTGTATCTTCAAGAGATGCTCTTCTAATTCTTTGGCAGACAACTGGGAGACAGGGTCACCATTATTGAAGCCAATTTTGAAAATATGACTCTTTAAAAACCTTTTGCCCCAGGACATCAGGCAGGAATGGAAGAAAAAGCAAAACAGTCAGGAGAGAGTTGGTAAGCATTTTTTTTTCCCCAGAAGCTTTTTTGAGTGTCTCTTTTTCCTGTCTTTTTAATAGAAGTTGGTGATATGGCAAAGCAATACATAGAGAAAGGCCTTTTGGTTCCTGATCACGTGATCACACGCCTCATGCTGCTGGAGTTGGAGAACAGGCGCGCCGAGCACTGGCTACTCGATGGTGAGTTGAGCCTGGGGGTCCACCGGGCTTCTGCTAGTAGTGGGTCATGGTTCCTTGAACACTTCCATAATTTTTTACAGATTGCAAAGTGCCTTTTTCCCCCAGTCATTTCTTTAGACAGATTCCAATTTGGCAACATAATTAAAAAACCCATGTGGGTGAAGCCTTTTAATTCCTTTGTCTGCCTACTACCATCCCTAAAGCCATCAACTTGAAGCAAACCTTAATTGAATTCCCAGTATTGTTCCAGTTTTGATGGTGCTTTTTGTTTCCATGACTAGGTCATCATAAGTATGACTCATCTTAAATCAGAGGTTCTTTCATTCAAAATAAGCCTCATAAGTTAAAAGCATCTGTTATCATTTTTTACCTGTCAGGTTTAAAAAAGAGAGAAAATCTGAAAATCTTTTTTTATTGAGGGTGTAAGACATAAGTATGCTTGAGAATAAAATGGGTAACCTTTGGAGGTCAATTTAGTAGTCTTTAGCAATTCCCTGCTTCATTTCTTGCCTAAAAATATATATTCAAGGATGTTTATTTTTAGCAATCTTTGCAAGACACTAGTTGTTGTTCAGTCCCTCCACTCTTTGTAATCCCATGGACTGCAGCACGCCAGGCTTCCTGGTCCTTCACCATCTCCCAGAGTTTGCTCAAACTCATGTCCATAGAGTTCGTGATGCCATCCAACCATCTTGTCCTCCGTCATCCCCTTCTTCTCCTGCCTTCAATCTTTCCCAACATCAGGGTCTTTTCTAATGAGCCAGCTCTTCTATCAGGTGACCAAAGGTATTGGAGCTTCAGCATCAGTCCTTCCAATGAATATAAAGGGTTGATTTCCTTTAAGATTAAGTGGTTTGATCTTGCTGTCCAAGGGACTCTCGAGTCTTCTCCAGCACAGCACAGTTCAAAAGCATCAGTTCTACAGTGTTCAGCTTTTTTTATGGTCCAACTGTCACATCCATACATGACTATTGGAAAAGCAATTGCTTTGACCTTTGGTACAAGACACTGGTAACAACCTAAGTATTTATCTTGTGCTCAGTCCCTCAGTCAGAGCACGTCCAGCTCTGCAGCCCCATGGACCGTAGCCCACCAGGCTCCTTTGTCCATGGGATTTCTCAGGCAAGAATACTGGAGTAGGTTGCCATTTCCTTCTTTCTGACCCAGGGATTGAACCCAAGTCTCTTGTATCTCCTGTATTGGCAGGTGGATTCTTTACCACTAGTGCCACCTGGGAAGCCAAGTATCTTATCATAGGGTTGCTTTAAATTTTGGTATGCCTATTAACCAAATAGCTATATCTATGTATTGATATAGATAATGCTCTAAGTAAACTGCCAAGTGAAAAAAACTAGTTGCAATATAGTATATATCATATACTATTATCTCTGTAAAAATGGAGGGATGGTATAATATTACTGTATGTACTTATACACACATATATGATCTGTCTTAGGAAGGATATAAAAAACTAATAACAGTGGTTGGCTCTGGATAAGGATTAGGGTTGGGAGAGAGATTTACCTTTCATTGTATATACCCTTTGCAACTGTTTGATTTTTAATATCTAAATAATACATAGGCCTAATTTTTCAAAAAACTCAGGCAAATATTATATGATACCACTTACATATGGACTCTTAAAAAATCAGCCTTATTTATAAAACAGAAATAGATCCACAGACATAGAAAACAAACTTATGGTTACCTAAGGGGCTAACAGTTGAGAGGAGATAAAGTAGGAGTTTAAGATTAACATATACACATTATTATATATAAAATGAGCTTCCCAGGTGACTCAGTGGTAAAAAAAATCCACCTGCCAATGCAGGAAATGCAGGAGACATGGGTTTGATCCCTGGATCAGGAAGCTCCTCTGAAGTAGGAAGGAAATGGCAACCCATTCTAATATTCTTGCCTGGAAAATTCCATGGACAGAGGAGCCTGGTGGGTTATAATCCATGTGGTTGCAAAGACTTGGATGTGACTGAGCATATATATTAATATATATAAAATAGGTAAACAACATAGATATACTGTGTAGCATTGGGAACTATATTCAATATCTTATACCTATAATGGAAAAGTGGAGAAGGCAATGGCACCCCACTCCAGTACTCTTGCCTGGAAAATCTCATGGATGGAGGAGCCTGGTAGGCTGCAGTCCATAGGGTCGGAAGAGTCGGACACGACTGAGCGATTTCACTTTTCACTTTCATGCATTGGAGAAGGAAATGGCAACCCACTCCAGTGTTCTTGCCAGGAGAATCCCAGGGATGGCGGAGCCTGATGGGCTGTTGTCTATGGGGTCGCACAGAGTTGGATACAACTGAAGTGACTTAGCAGCAGCAGCATAATGGAAAAGAATGTGAAAAATAATATATATATATTCACATATGTATATATATAACTGATTCACTTTACTGTATACTTGAAACAGCATTGTAAATTAACTATACTTCAATTTTATAACAATGGTTTGAAAAAAAACAGCTCAGTGGTTCCTATGATACATTACCTAGGAAAATGCATACAGATGCTCATACATGAACGACTACAGTTTTGTACTTCAGGAAGCTGGAATTAAGAATCATCTACTTAAGTAGATGATTCTTTAAGCCCAGTATAAATCTTTTGATATATTAATTGAAAAAAAATGGACTGTGTGGATGATTTGTCTTACTCTTAAATAGCAAGAGTCCTCGGCAGTGAAAATAGAAACTTGATGAATATATTGCTTTCTAGGAATGGAAGGATAGTGAGGTTTATATATAAGAAACTTCTTTCCATTGCAGAGTAGTTTTCCTTTAGTTCATCCAGTGTACTCTTTCCTGTCTTACTTTGGAGAACCAAAGCCTCAGCAAGTTGTGATAATATGAACTTTAATGTTTGTTAGCCAAAGAGAAGCCAGAGTGAATTGTCCTACATTTTAACTATCAGATTGCCTATTTCTCCTAAAGTCTGGAGCTGTGAATCTCCAAAATGACTAATATGTTGTAGAGTAGTCATTCTGTATCAGTGTTTCTCAAAGTGTGTAGTGTTAGTAGTGGCTTGATGAGAAAACAGACTGTAGTTTAGAAAATGTTACTTTATATATTAAAGATTGCTTGAATTTATTGAGTACTCACTGTGTGCCAAGTAGTGATCTGAGCTTTAGATATTTATTATCTCATTCAGTCCCTACAGTGATCATATAAAGGTAGAGATTGTTATTTCCACTTAATAGATGAGAAAATGGAGGCAAAGTAGGGTTCACTTACCTATTCAAAGTTAGTAAATCCAGAGTTAACCAACTTCTTAGGACTTTAATGCACTTTTACTATGATAGTGTGATTTAACTCTTCATAGAAAGCGATATCATGAGGCATTTTCTGAATTTATTTAACCCTAGAATCTCCTACCCTATTGAGAACCTGTGTGTTTGGTTCTATGGACCATTCTTTGTGAACTCTACTGTTCAACATCTATTCTTCAGTGTGGAAGTGTTCTGAAAAGTTGACTATAGCGTAGATCATATCTTTCTAGAATGCCTTCCATTAAAAATATTGGGAACTGCAGGGGGCTGCAGGGAACCAACAGACTGAACTGAAAACTTCTGTCAAGGGAGAGGCTATAATGGTCTGTGGAAAGTATATGTTTATCTATTAGTAATGAATAAAACTCCTACTGTGAGTCAGGAACTATTAGGTGCTATTGATAAAATGAGAAGACACTTTCTCTATTAAGGGACTTATATTACAGTAGGGGAGTCAGGTGTGTAAAAAATTGTGACAGTGAAATGAAATCAATACCCATGTGGGTACACTGAGGACCCAAAGGAGAAAATTATCTCTTCTCATGGTAGAAAGTGGGATTAGCAACTTTATGGTAAAAGAGATGAATGGAGTGAGGTCCTGCAGGTTGATGAATGGGGTTGGAAGGAGGATTTTTTCATCAAAGGGGTAATGTGAACTAGGTAAGAGAGGAATGACTTCGCCTAGTGTTTTCCTGTGCCTGCAGACAGAGGCAGAGGAAATCCTGGGGTGATAGACTTTGATTCTATACAGAGATGGTGGAACTGGAAATTGTTGGTGATACAGACCACTGAAGACTTGTACGTGCGTTCTCAGTCACTTCAGTCGTGTCTGACTCTTTGTGACCCTATGGTCTGTAGCCCACCAGGCTCCTCTGTCCATGGGATTCTCCAGGCTAGACAACCCACTCGAGTGGGTTGCCATGCCCTCCTCCAGGGGATCTTCCCAATCCAGGCATTGAACTCACTTCTCTTGCATCTCCTGTATTGGCAGATGGGTTCTTTACCACTAGTGCCACCTGGGAAGCTCACTGAAGACTTAAGGGGAATAGCATGATCAAATCTGTTGGTGTTTCAGAAAGACTATTCTGTTAGCAGCAGAGCAATTAGATGCTGGGGTAGGGGAGGAGGTGGTGACCTGAAGCTGGGGAAGAGATTGTTAGCACAATTGGACCAAGAGATGTTGAAGGCCTGAATTTAAGCATCAACAGTGACGTGGCCAGGAGGCACCATTCCTGAAAGATTGCCTTGATGAGGAAAAAAAATTGACAGGAGTGTTGACTGATGTTAGGCACTATAGACCTGGGGTTCTCTATGATTGCCTTCCTAGCTTTTGGAGTTTCTTGGCTATCAGTCAGTCAGTCAGTTCAGTTCAGTCGCTCAGTCGTGTCCGACTCTTTGCTATCCCATGAATCGCAGCACTCCAGGGCTCCCTGTCCATCACCATCTCCCGGAGTTCACTCAGACTCATGTCCATCAAGTCCGTGATGCCATCCAGCCATCTCATCCTCGGTCATCCCCTTCTCCTCCTGCCCCCAGTCCCTCCCAGCATCAGAGTCTTTACCAATGAGTCAACTCTTCACATGAGGTGGCCAAAGTACTGGAGCTTCAGCTTCAGCATCATTCCTTTCAAAGAAATCCCAGGGTTGATTTCCTTCAGAATGGACTGGGTGGATCTCCTTGCAGTCCAAGGGACTCTCAAGAGTCTTCTCCAACACCACAGTTCAAAAGCATCAATTCTTCGGCACTCAGCCTTCTTCACAGTCCAACTCTCACATCCATACATGACCACAGGAAAAACCATAGCCTTGACTAGACGGACCTTAGTCGGCAAAGTAATGTCTCTGCTTTTGAATATACTATCTAGGTTGGTCATAACTTTTCTTCCAAGGAGTAAGTGTCTTTTAATTTCATGGCTGCAGTCACCATCTGCAGTGATTTTGGAGCCCCCAAAAATAAAGTCTGACACTGTTTCCCTATCTATTTCCCATGAAGTGATGGACCAGATGCCATGATCTTCCTTTCCTGAATGTTGAGCTTTAAGCCAACTTTTTCACTCTCCTCTTTCACTTTCATCAAGAGGCTTTTTAGCTCCTCTTCACTTTCTGCCATAAGGGTGGTGTCCACATCTGAGGTTATTGATATTTCTCCCAGCAATCTTGATTCCAGCTTGTGTTTCTTCCAGTCCAGCGTTTCTCATGATGTACTCTGCATAGAAGTTAAATAAGCAGGGTGACAATATACAGCCTTGACGTACTCCTTTTCCTATTTGGAACCAGTCTGTTGTTCCATGTCCAGTTCTAACTGTTGCTTCCTGACCTGCATACAGATTTCTCAAGAGGCAGGTCAGGTGGTCTGGTATTCCCATCTCTTTCAGAATTTTCCACAGTTTATTGTGATCCACACAGTCAAAGGCTTTGGCATAGTCAATAAAGCAGAAATAGATGTTTTTCTGGAACGCTCTTGCTTTTTCCATGATCCATTGGATGTTGGCAATTTGATCTCTGGTTCCTCTGCCTTTTCTAAAGTCAGCTTGAACATCGGAGTTCATGGTTCACATATTGCTGAAGTCTGGCTTGGAGAATTTTGAGCATTCCTTTACTAGTGTGTGAGATGAGTGCAATTGTGCGGTAGTTTGAGCATTCTTTTGCATTGTCTTTCTTTGGAATTGGAATGAAAACCGACCTTTTCCAGTCCTTTGGCCACTGCTCAGTTTTCCAAACTTGCTGGCATATTGAGTGCAGCACTTTCACAGCATCATCTTTCAGGATTTGAAACAGCTCAACTGGAATTCCATCACCTCCACTAGCTTTGTTTGTAGTGATGCTGTCTAAGGCCGGCTTGACTTCACATCCCAGGATGTCTGGCTCTAGCTGAGTGATCACACCATCCTGATTATCCAGGTCGTGAAGCTCTTTTTCGTACAGTTCTTCTGTGTATTCTTGCCACGTCTTCTTAATATCTTCTGCTTCTGTTAGGTCCATACCATTTCTGTCCTTTATCGAGCCCGTCTTTGCATGAAATGTTCCCTTGGTATCTCTAATTTTCTTGAAGAGATTTCTACCTTACCTATACTTCTCCAATTATGTTAATTTCTCCAGACTCTTAATATTTAACTCATGAAAATTAACCCCCCACTCCTTCTTTCTTATGTTGGTATTTTCCATGACTGATAACTTGAACTTTGCCACCATCTAACAGTAATTTACATTTTTCTAGTTTAGATTCTTTAATTATAAATTTTCTCACCTTATAAAATGAACTTGTATAGTTTTAAGTAAACTTAACTGTTAAAAAGGATCATGTGTCTTAAACTCCTTTGGGAAGGTGGTTAGTGTAATCACCACTAATCCCAGTAGTACCAGTGCTTTTAATCCCAGCTCTGCCATTTACTGGCCACGTCAGTGACCTTGGGCAAAGTACCTTATTAGCTTTCTGCATTTTATTCCTCATGGAAAACAGGGATTACAGAAAGGATGAAGTAAGTGAATATACGTGAAGGGCTTAGAAGAATTCTTGCCATTATAGAAAGTACTATATGAGATTTTGTGATTTGTTGTACATGAGGTGCAGGTCAGGAATTTTTTTTTGGTGATTATGTGAAGCATTAAGTTCAAAATAGTTTAAAACATCTTCAGCTACACGAAGTTAAAAAGTCAGTTTCAGTTGTGAAATGTTTTATGTATCTTTTCACTGCTTTGCTTTTGCCATAACTTTTCCTCTCAGTGAATGAATAAGTGAAATTCTTTTATATCATAGGCCTGTTTTTAGTAAAGGACGTCAGTCTCCTCACTGATTTAGTTTATAGCTTTCTCCTTGAAAACCCATCTGGTCAAGGTTTTGGTTGTGACTTTCCTTTAAAGCTCGGGAAGAAATCCTTTTGGCAAAGTGGGGACCGTCAGGAATGCTAAGTTCTATGTTCAGCTTGAAACCCCTTATGTTCCAGGGCATGTGCTCTGCGGAGGACGTGCCGGTTGAGTGTGCTAAAGGTGATTGAATGTGGAAAGGTCAGGAGAAGAATTCTGGATGACAGATGACTCATCATCTTGGTCCATATGGCGGTGGAGAGGCATCCTGCAAATGGTGGGTGGAAGACGAGCAGTGTGGATGCACGCCAAGGAAACACCAGGGGCGGCTGTGAATGGGCTTGCTGAGTGCTCTGTGGCTTGGTCAGCCACGTACTTGCTAAAAACAGTCCAGTACCACCTTGTCTTCACCGTGTGCTTTTTTTAGTTGGATAAGAAACACTCTCTTGTATTAATATGTGTATACAGATGTGGCTTTCCCCCTCTTTCTTTCTTTAATTTCCTTAGACGTTCCATGAGTGAGAGCAGTTTTATAAAAATAATTTTTATATTTTCTAAAATATTCAGCCAGTGGAATGTCACATATAAGTCTTCTAATTTTGCTGTGAAATTCTGGTTTTGTTTTTTGCTTTTTTCTTTAAGATGTTTACTGCTTACTAGGTGATATTAAGGTGAAATAGTAACTAAGGCACAGTAACCAACTCTTACAAATAACCAGCTCAAATACAAATTCTTCATTTAAAAAGAAAAACAGCTGGCTGTGAGATAGGGCCCATCGGGAGGTGTGTTAGGTAATAGATTACTTTTTCCCTATTTCTAAACATGGCTGCCAAAACCTGTGCATTTAAACAGTAACGTGCTCTTAGGCTCAGTCCTAATATATCTCAAGTTGTAACAGAATTGTCTGCCAGATGACTTTATGTGTAGGTATTAAAATATTTTGTATTTGCTGTCAAAGAAAAAATCTTAAATTTTGGAATTATAAGTGGAATATAGTTTAAACCTTTTTATTGGAGATAAAGATACCTTTACGGGAGAGTCGTCGTTCAGTCATGTTCCATTTGCATATGCCATTTGATTCTGTTCTGAGCACTAATGGGTGCTCTCTGTGGGTAATTCTGGGATTTTATTTATTTATTTTTTTTTAGCAGAAGTCAGAGCCACTTGAATGTGTGCAGTGTTTGTATGTGTTTGCTCTGACCTTATCCCAACTTTGTATTTTTCTTTCTGAATCAGACCTTTGAAGGGTGTGACATCCCGCTGGGCAACATATGCCTACAGAGAAAAAGCCAACAATCACATATCTTCTGAATCACATCTTTTAAGAAAATGCCAAGGGCAACTTTTTGTTGTTGTTGCCCTTGGGAATGTAGGGTATGTCAAAAATAAAATTTGTGGTACATATTTTGGAAGGTCACTGAAGACATTCTCTGTGAAGAAAAAAGAATCAGGCTTTCTCCTTGTATGTGTATGAGTTGCATGTATTCAAGAGGATAATACCCATTTACCTTCAGATGTTTAGTCCTTGGGCTTCCCTGATAGCTCACTTGGTAAAGAATCCACCTGCAATGCAGGAGACCCCGGTTCAGTTCCTGGGTTGGGAAGATCCCCTGCAGAAGGGATAGGCTACTCACTCCGGTATTCTGGCCGGGAGAATTCCATGGACTGTATAGTCCATGGAGTTGCAAAGAACCTCTTTGTATCTTCGATCACTGTTAAGGGAGTATGTATACTCTCCTAACATTGAACAGAAGGTGTGAAGCAGTTGGAGTGACTGCTGAAGAGTGGAGAGTCAGACTTGAAGGAGCTCTGCTGGGCATGGCGGTGGTTCACAGGCCTGCCAAGCATGGACTGAACGGTCATAATCTCTGGCATCTCACCAGGCTCATCCTTCTTGACATACTCATGTGTATAGGAATGAATATGAAAATGAAAAAGATACATGTATATGTACAGAAATCAATATAGTTGTTAGACATTAGCATCTCAATGACAAACTGCAGAGAAACCTAAAGTGTTAAGTCTTTGTGAGGGTCTTTGGTTTACTTCACAGTATAAGAACTTGTTTTTTTGTTGTTGTTGTTAACTTTTTATTTTATATTGGAGTATAGTTGGTTAGCAGTGTTGTGTTAGCTTCAGGTATACAGCAAAGTGATTCAGTTATACATGTACATGTATCTTTGTCATATTTTCTCATTTAAGTTGTTATATAAAATACTGAGTAGAGTTCTCTATACAGTAGGACCTTGTTGGTTATTTGTTTTAAATATAGCAATGTGTATGTGTCTGTAAACTCTCTAGCTATCCCTTCGCCATTGGTAACCATACATTAAAAGAATTTGATTTTTATTCCATGACCCTTCCTTGTTCAGTGTCTTTGGTGTCTGTATGCGCTCAGAGTATCTGACCGAAAAACAGTGTAAAACTCTGGATCTCTCCTTCATTTCACTGGATTCTGTCCTGAGACTCTGTGTCTATTTCTGGTGTGTTTCTTCTAATTGATCTGACTGTTGCCTCATGAGGAACAATCTTAATAGACAATCCTGACTTTGTTTATTCCATTTGTGTTTTCAGGGAATGACTAGATTTTAACATGGAAGCATTAAGGACCATATGGAAAACAAACATTTGAACACATCCTAGAAAATCTTGGTTCAGAGATCAAGAAACCAATTGAGGATGCATTATTTGTGTATCCCATCAATCCATCTGAGGAGGGAATAGCATTAGTTCCTGACCTTACGTCCAGGAGGAGCAAATGCTACTTAAATAATCATAGTGTAGAACCTTGAGAACACCAGTGAACTGGGTAGGAGGGGAGAGCTAGCACAGAGGAGGAAGTGACTGGCCCTCTTGAGGCCGAGGGAGGCCTCCAGGAGGAGAGGACACAAAATTTTGAAACTGGGAGTAAAGCACGATCTAGTCAGAGAAGACCATGCACAAAAGGTATAGAGGTGTGAAACAACATGTGTGTTCTGAAAGGTACAAGTAGTTGGATAATTTGAGAACCAAAAATTATGAGCAGATGAGGATATAAAAGTGGGTGGGGGCAAAAGTTAAACACTTCTTGACAGGCAAAACAAGGACTTGAATAAGTGTTGAAGTTAATATTAAAAATGAGTTGGAAGGAAGTTAAAAATTTAAAACTGAGTTTGGAAGAATGAATAATTTATTTTTAACTTTCCTTCCAACTAACATTTAAAAATTAGCTAAATTAAACAATTTTTAGAGGGAGAGTGGGAGGGAGGTTCAAAAGGGAGGTTCAATATATATATAATATATATTTATAGCTGATTTGCATTGTTGTACAGCAGAAAACAACACAACATCGTAAAGCAGTTGTTGTTCGTTCGACTCCCATCGACCTCTGCAGGCCAGACCTCCCTGTCCCTCACCATCTCCTAGAGTTTGCCCATCATGTCCATTGAGTTGGTAATGCTCTCCAACCATCTCATCCACTGCTGCCCTCTTCTTTTGTCTTCAGTCTTTCCTAGCATCAGGGTCTTTTCCAGTGAGTCCGCTCTTCAGATCAGGTGGCCGAAGTATTGGAGCTTCAGCTTCAGCATCAATCCTTCCCATGAATATTAAGGGTTGATTTCCTTTAGGATTGACTGGTTTGATCTTCTTGCTGTCCAAGGGGCTCTCAAGAGTCTTCTCCAGGACCACAATTTGAAAGCAATTATCCTCCAATTAAAAATTTTTAAAAAATTCAGACATACTTTAACATTAAGGCATGGTTTCTCTGTATTTGTGCCTTTCTTCTCATACACTTTCAGATGTGCTTATCTCATTTGTTTATGCTACTTACTTAAAAGTCTATAAAGTAAGGCTAATTTTAGATGTTGGGGGGCTTGCTTCACTAACTTATGAACTAGGCATCTTGGGAATTTGGTGAACTAAGACAATTCATTGCAAAACCCCATCCAAAGCATATGATTTATAGTTTGCTGCTGCTGCTGCTAGGTCGCATCAGTTGTGTCCGACTCTGTGCAGCCCCATAGATGGCAGCCCAACAGGCTCCTCTGTCCCTGGGATTCTCCAGGCAAGAATACTGGAGTGGGTTGCCATTTCCTTCTCCAATGCATGAAAATGAAAGTGAAGTCACTCAGTCGACATGTCCGACTCTTAGCGACCCCATGGATCGCAGCCTACCAGACTCCTCCATCCATGGGATTCTCCAGGTAAGAGTACTGGAGTGGGTTGCCATTGCCTTTTCCATATAGTTCACTAGTTTAATTAATAATAAAACAATTATTGTACACTTACTTTGAACGTGGAAGAAGCATGAACTTGAGAGTCAGGTCTGAATAAATAGTTTGTATTCTTCAGTAAGCAAAATTACCTTTCCTGGATTCTTTTCTCTCATCTGTACAATAGGAGTATGTATGGCATAGGTTTGCAAGGACTGACTAACAAATGTAAAACTTGTAGGAGAGTTCTGGAACATAGTAGGTGGTCAAGGTGGTAGATATGTGTTTTTATTTTCAGTGGAAAGATAGTTTAATTGATTATTATTAATGTAAATCTACATAGGCAAACACTGATATAGATGTTAGAACTTAAAGTGTTGAGAAAATTAACGAAAATATTGTCATTCTATTAAGGATCAGCATATTTACCCCTCATTAAGTACACCTGGGGAAAGCCTAAGTAAATAAAATCACTCATCTTCCATTAAACCTTATCTAGTAATCTAAAACAAAACAGTATAAAAAGCTGTTGATTTTCCTTTTACTAACAAGAAAACTCAGATTTTGGAAAGATGAATAAGTTGATTAGGGTTAAAAATAGAAGGTGGTGTTGAAAAAAGCAGACAGTTTATTTTATTATTTTTTCTTAGGGCTGCACTGTGCATCTTGCAGGATCTCAGTTCCCCAAACAGGCCCTCGGTAGTGAAAGCACCAAGTCCCAACTACCGGACCAACAGGGAATTCCCACAGATGATTTCATTTTACTTTTTTCATATTGTTACTGTAGAAATTATTCATGACCACCATAAAACATTCAGGCCATATGAAAAAATGGAAAGTAAAAGCAACAAATATTGCCTGAAATCCCATTAGCCCACAAGGGTTAGCAGTTGCACACCACCATTGTAGACACCTCTCCATTCACATAATGCAGGTAAAACTCTGTAAAAATAACACCATACTTTAAATACTTTTAAAAAAAAGGCATTCAATTTTACTCAAATTTAACTATAGCAAAAGCTAAAGTGAACCCTAAGGAATTAATGCTGAATTTCAGATAAAAACCTTCTTCATCACGAGGGATATTAATTCCATGGAAGCCTCTTAAGATTATGAAAAGATGAGATTGACATATTTGTTTTTTTTAATCTCATGTTTCAAATTTAAATAATATACTTACATTTTCTCCCGTCTCTCCCTTTCCTCCCAATTTTCTTAGCATTTAATGTGAAAATTTATTATAAACTTCTCTAACTTGTCATTTTTCAGTCTTACAGTTAAGAAATTTTAATGAATTCTGTGCAATCATTTTTTCCCCCATACCACTCCTCTGTTCATTTTATTTTCATTAATCTTAGTTATATCACTGAATATACTAGAAACTATTGAATTACACACTTTAAGCAAGTGAC
Source organism: Redunca redunca (assembly GCA_006410935.1). Taxonomy (NCBI): domain Eukaryota; kingdom Metazoa; phylum Chordata; class Mammalia; order Artiodactyla; family Bovidae; genus Redunca; species Redunca redunca. The sequence continues at coordinate 99,498 of SJYQ01002511.1, forward strand.
TTGTATATGAATAAAACTGAACTACTTAAAAATTTTTTTTATTGCAGTATATAGTTGATTTAAGATGCTTCTGCTATGGAACAAAGTGAATCAGTTATACATACACATATGTCCACTCTTCTGAAAATTCTTTTCCCACATAGGTCATTACAGAGTATGAGTAGAGTTCCCTGTGCTATACAGTAGGTCATTATTAGTTATCCATTTTATATATAGTAGTGTGTATATGTCAGTCCCAATCTCCCAACTTATTCCTCCCCTGTTACGATTCCCCCTGGTAGCCATAAGTTTGTTCTCTACATCTGTGACTTTATTTCTGTTTTGTAAATAAGTTTCTTTGCATTATTTTTAACACAGCTTTCCCATTCATCATGTGGTTTACTGGATTTTATTGAATGCCTCTCTTCTCTCCCTCTCTTCCCTTCTCCTCTGCCCTCCTGGCAGAATAGCTCCCGAGGTGCTATATTCTGTGATTTTCATGTTTGAAAACATCCCCTTACTGTTTAATGGTTCTGCTGACCGTGATATGTTGAAGTGGTCCTTGTGTCCTCTGCAGTCGTGTTTCATTGTCTTCTGGCCTGGATTATTGCTCTGTAGGAGCCCAAGGCCAATTTGACTGTTTTCCCTTTTGTGAATATGGTTTTTTTTCTTGTATAGATTTTCTGAAGAATTATTTCTTCATCAGTTCAGTTCAATCGCTCAGTCGTGTCTGACTCCTTGTGACCCCATGAATCACAGCAGGCCAGGCCTCCCTGTCCATCACCAACTCCCAGAGTTCACTCAAACTCATGTCCATCGAGTTGGTGATGGCATTCAGCCATCTCATCCTCTGTCGTCCCCTTCTCCTCCAGCCCCCAATCCCTCCTAGCATCAGGGTCTTTTCCAATGAGTCAACTCTTTGCATGAGGTGGCCAAAGTATTGGAGTTTCAGCTTCGGCATCAGTCCTTCCAATGAACACCCAGGACTGATCTGCTTGGAGGATGGACTGGTTGGATCTCCTTGCAGTCCAAGGGACTCTCAAGAGTCTTCTCCAACACCACAGTTCAAAAGCATCAATTCTTCAGCGCTCAGCCTTCTTTATGGTCCAACTCTCACATCCATACATGACCACTGGAAAAACCATAGCCTTGACTAGATGGACCTTAGTTGGCAAAGTAATGTCTCTGCTTTTGAATATGCTATCTAGGTTGGTCATAACTTTCCTTCCAAGGAGTAAGCGTCTTTTAATTTCATGGCTGCAGTCACCATCTGCAGTGATTTTGGAGCCCCCCAAAAAAGTCTGACACTGTTTCCACTGTTTCCCCATCTATTTCCCATGAAGTAATGGNTCTTCTTTTCACAGCTATTTGTAAGGCCTCCCCAGACAGCCATTTTGCTTTTTTGCATTTCTTTTCCATGGGGATGGTCTTAATCCCTGTCTCCTGTACAATGTCACAAACTTCTGTCCATAGTTCATCAGGCACTCTGTCTATCAGATCTAGTCCCTTAAATCTATTTCTCATTTCCACCGTATAATCATAAGGGATTTGATTTAGGTCATACCTGAATGGTCTAGTGGTTTTCCCTACTTTCTTCAATTTCAGCCTGCATTTGGCATTAAGGAGTTCATGATCTGAGCCACAGTCAGCTCCTGGTCTTGTTTTTGCTGACTGTATAGAGCTTCTCCATCTTTGGCTGCAAAGAATGTAATCAATCTGATTTCAGTGTTGACCATCTGGTGATGTCCATGTGTAGAGTCTTCTCTTGTGTTGTTGGAAGAGGGTGTTTGCTATGACCAGTGTGTACTGCTTACTCTTGGCAAAACACTATTAGCCTTTGCCCTGCTTCATTCCATACTCCAAGGCCAAATTTGCCTATTACTCCAGGTGTTTCTTGACTTCCTACTTTTGCATTCCAGTCTCCTATAATGAAAAGAACATCTTTTTTGGGTGTTAGTTCTAAAAGGTTTTGTAAGTCTTCATAGAACCGTTCAAATTCAGCTTCTTCAGTGTTACTGGTTGGGGCATAGGCTTGGATTACATTGATATTGAATGATTTGCCTTGGAAACGAACAGAGATCATTCTGTCGTTTTTGAGATTGTATCTAGGTACTGCTTTTCGGACTCTCTTGTTGACCATGATGGCTACTCCATTTCTCCTAAGGGATTCCTGCCCACAGTAGTAGATGTAATGGTCATCTGAGTTAAATTCACCCATTCCAGTCCATTCCAGTCCAGTTCTCTGGTTCCTAAAATATCGACATTTACTCTTGCCATCTCTTGTTTGACCACTTCCAATTTGCCTTGATTCATGAACCTGACATTTCAGGTTCCTATGCAATATTGCTCTTTACAGCACTGGCCCTTGCTTCTATCACCAGTCGCATCCACAACTGGGTATTGTTTTTGCTTTGGCTCCATCACTTCATTCTTTCTGGAGTTATTTCTCCACTGATCTCCAGTAGCATATTGGGCACCTACGGACCCGGGGAGTTCCCCTTTCAGTATCCTATCATTTTGCCTTTTCATGCTGTTCATGGGGTTCTCAAGGCAAGAATACTGAAGTGGTTTGCCATTCCCTTCTTCAGTGGACCACATTCTGTCAGACTTCTCCACCATGACCCGCCTGTCTTGGGTGGGCCCACAAGGCATGGCTTAGTTTCACTGAGTTAGACAAGGCTGTGGTCCGTGTGATCAGATTGGCTTGTTTTCCGTGATTATGGTTTCGGTGTGTCTGCCCTCTGATGTCCTCTCTCAACACCTACATCTTACTTGGGTTTTTCTTACCTTGGATGTTGGATATCTCTTCCCAGCTGGTCCAGCAAAGCACAGCTGTTCCCTACGTTGAACTAGGGGTATCTGCTCACCCCGCCCCTCCTGACCTTGGACGTTGGAGTAGCTCCTCTGGGCCCTCCTGCGCCCATGTAGCCGCTGCTCCTTGGACGTGGGGTTGCTCCTCTCGGCCGCCGCCCCTGGCCTCTGGTGGTGGGTAGCTCCTCTCGGCCACCACCCCTAAACCCGGGCGGGTGGTAGCTCCTCTCCGCCACCGCCCTTGACCTCGGGTGTGGGGTAGCTCCTCTCGGCCACCGCCCCTGACCTTGGACGTGGGGTAGCTCCTCTCAGCCGCCACTCTGACCTCAGATGTGGAGTAGCTCATCTCGGCCGCCACCCCTGACCTCGGGCATGCGGTAGCTACTCTTGGGCGCCACCTCTGACCTCGGGCATGCGGTAGCTCCTCTTGGGCGCCACCTCTGACCGTGGGCATGTGGTAGCTCCTCTTGGCTGCTCCTGCTCGAATGCAGCCTGCACTCTTGGTCGCTGCCCCGACCTTGGGCGAGGGGTAGCTCCCCTCGGCGGCGCTTCTGCGCGGTCTGTCTCAGCCGCCTCGCATGTTTATTTTTTCATACTTTAAATAAATAGAATCTCTCAATATTGATTTTGTTTTTCCTCTTATATATAGTGTGTCCTTTTGACCTCCAGTTCAGTTCTTTCCTTTCTGGAAAGCTCTCCTGTATTATGGGCATCCCTGCTGGCTTGGTGGTAAAGAATCTACTTGCCAAACAGGAGACATGGGTTCGCACCCTGGATCAGGAAGATCCCCTGGAGAAGGAAATGGCAACCCACTCCAGTACTCTTGCCTGAGAAACCTCATGGACAGAGGAGCCTGGTGGGCTACAATCCATGGGTTCGCAAATAGTTGAATACGACTTAACAGCCAAACAACACAGTTCTGGTATTATAATTTTTGTTGGTCCATCTGTTTTTCTATTATATTGGATGCTATATTCTTTGTCTTTATTGTGTTTTGTGTAAAGTTTTCTTGCTGCCATGTTTCCTTTTGCCTTCATACCTGTTTAGGGCAGAGGAGAACAGATCTGCTTATATTCCATAGTATCTGATAATTTCTCAACCTTTTGGTTTCTTGCATGCTGTGCTCCAGGGATTTTGTATTCAATATGCCCTCTCCCTGCAATACCCTGCCCTCCACCCTCCCCATCCATGTGCGTCGCTGCATTCACATCTCTACTCCGATATCCCCTCCTGGGTGAATTCTTCGTGTACCATCCTATCTATCCACATCACTCTTCCTTCTTACCTTATAATCATGTGATGTTAGATATATATCTGTATTTTGGTGCTTGATACTTCCTTATGCCCCCACCCCAGGTGTACGGCTCAGAAAGCAGAGATTATATTTGTGTCCTTCATGGTTGTATTGCCAGTGCCCTCCACTGTATTTGCCCATAGAAAAGGTTAATAAGTATCTATCCAATTATAGAAAGTCTGGCCTGCAGCCTACAGCTAAGCCTGTGTAGGGGATACTTGGGGCAAAAATGTGGGCTGTGGTGAAATAATTTACAAATTCCTTTTGTTTCAACTGAGACACACAATGGGACCAATTTTTCCCTAATTTGGTTCTAGAGAATGAGGAAGCAGAATTCTTAAACAGAAGAGCCTTTAAGCAAAAGTTTTGCAGATGCAGCACCTTCCTCAGTGCAATATATCTTCCCGTACTGGGAAGAGGGCTTAGTGCTTTTAGAATAGCTTGTTTAAGAACAGGGATTTCAAGTTAGTCGTTGTCAGCTACGTCCTTACACAGGACAGATCCTTCCACTGATGCCAGAAGATGTCCATGCCATCTGGGAATTTCCCCACAAATTGCCTGCCTACTAGGAATTCTTTAATTTCAGTAAGCCATTTCCAAGATCCAAACTTGTGATTCAAAACCAAATTTTCTGTATCCTGAATTTATCAGTAGATCACTCAGTAGTGATTATAGCCTATCTAGATTTTAAAATCATTTACTACTAACCTGTAAGCTCTTTGAGAGCAGTACCCACGTCTTACAAATCTCTAAAACTCGAGGATATACAACAGGAGTCCAACTGTCCCTGGAAGATCTCAGTGAGCAGGAAGCATGCCCTTGAGCACTCCTGTTGCAGAGGGAACTGTGAGCTCACAGAGTGATAGGAGGTAGCATAAGCCCCCTTCGCCAACATCTGGAGCACAGCTGCTTCTTAATCTTTTCACCATCTGTTAATACAAATTGGCTGAAATAGAATATGGAGGTCTCAGTTATGCATACAAATTAATATTGTGTAAACAGATAAGATACGAGAGAGAAAAATCCTCCACAAAACACATTTTGATGGTGATTAGTTTTAAGTTAATACTAAGTGGGTGGTGTGAATGCCCCACTGGGTTAGGGGAAACTGTGGAAGAATAACTGACTGCTTTCAGGTTTAATCCTTCAGTGATTAATTTTAATGAACAGTCTGTAACCTGGTTCTTATTTTCCCAACAACTGGGAAGAGATGGGTGGTCAGAAGCCTCCATGTTGGCTCCAGATCTTACTGGAGGTAGGAAGGGGCCCTGAGGTTGCTTGACCTTTTTGCAAGCTGCTGATCCCAGGCGGATGTTGGAAGTTGTCCTTCAGAAGTGCCCTTTTATTTCCATTAAGTGGAGGACTTTCTTTTCTGCCTGGGAATGTGGTGGTGGACTCTGGCTCTGTGCCCTTCCTCTGGAGTGAATGCACTCCAAATTAGAAAAACAGAAATGTCCTAGTTCCTCTAGCCCTCCGCTGCCTCGGCTTGTTGCTGTGACCCCTCCTGCTCCAGCTGCCCTCCCCCAGGCTCTTGGCGGGGCTGAGAGGGGCTTGGGTCAAAGCCCAGTGGCCAGCACTGCTGGGAACATATTACCAGTCAGGAATTTAGTGACATCTCCCTGCACCTAGTACATCTTTTGGGGAGGTCTAAAAAACAACCTGTGAGGCACTGTAAGCAGTGATGCAACACGATTGCTTCTGGGAGACATTTAACTGCATAACATTTCTGCTTTCAGCATGGGCGGGCTGTTTGAACAGGACAGAGCAGCTTTTCCAGGCCGGGTTTTGAGATGAGGAAATCCCATTGGGTTTCCTGGATGGTGCAGTGGTGAAGAATCCACCTGCCAATGCAGCGGACTCAAGAGACGGGGGTTCAATTCCTGGGTTGGAAAGATCTCCTGGAAAAGGAAATGGCAATCTACTCTAGTATTCTTGCTTGGAGAATCCCATGGACAGAGGAGCCTGGTGGGCTACAGTCCACGGGTTCACAAAGAGTTGAACATGACTGAGTGACTGAGGACGCACTCAGCCAAGGATCCCATGAGGTTGGTTTTTCGTTCTCCTGATCAGAAACCAGGCAGCAGAACAGCCTCATGTGTAGTTGGAGGAAAGCAAGCTTTCTGTGCTTGAATATGATGCTTATTTTATTTGATCTGTTGGACTTTCTGGTTTCCTCAACAGTGGAATATATTCACTTGGAATAACCTGATAAGGAGCTGGAATACTGCTAGTCATTTAAAAGCATGTCTTTGAGGATTACTTTTAGTAAAAAGTAAAAGCATACCACAGTTGCCGTTCTTTCTACATGGAAAAATTATTAATGCTGCCACCTGTTGACAGAACTTGAGTGTGCATCAGTCCGCTTGGTCAGTAATCCCTGCCTGCCTGGAATACCATATCCATGTGGGACTGTATCCTGGGCCTTTCAGGAATAAACACAGCCCCAGCCCTCAGGGATCTTGTAATTTTAATAGGCACCATGAGCCAGCATATTTAAAGAATAATGAATATCCATAGCTAGAGTGGCAAGTTCTCCTTGGGCCTGCCTAGTCTAAATCACTTAATTATGTGTTTAAAGACTTTATGTATGCATTGAAATACTTTCACATTCAGAATAACTATTCCTATTTAGATTCAGCTTTTCTCTTACAAGACTTCCAAGGGCTCATGGTTTAACATTCTCCACATTTGTTAATTATTTGTTTCCTTTCAAATCCCAATATCTTAGCAATTCAAAATACTGAGTTGAATCTCATGTGAAGAGTAGCTTTCTAGAAGAGAATTTGAGTGAGTGGATATCAAATGATAACTAAATGTATTCTAAAGTAAGTGCCCACATTTACCCCATCTCCCATATTTGACCATCTCATGTTCTGATACAGGGACATCTTGCTTGACAGGTTTCAGATAGTCTTCATTCTACCCCTCTGACTTCATGTTCTTTTAAAAAGATGTGTATGGGTGCATAATGATGTCCTTTTAAAAATGGCTTGAAATGTTCTGGTCACGTTGCACCTCTTCTGACATTCCCTTCTGAGAATTACTAATGAATTACTTTAAGGATTTGCTCAGCCCACCTTGGAGACACTGATGTAAATCAATTCAAGGGATTCTGGAACTACCATGCTGCCTTTTAGAATACTATTTCCTGTTTTATGGCCTGAAGTCTTTTATTTATTTATCCAATCCATTGATTTATGTATTTGGATGCATTGGGCCTTCTAAGTTGCGGCATGTGGGATCTTTTGTTGCGATGTGCAGGCTTCTCTTTATTTGTGGCGTGGGGGCTTCAGAGCGCGCCGGCTCAGTAGTTGCCCTGTGGCATGTGGGATCTAGTTCCCCAATCAGGGATCAGACCTGCATAGCCCAGAAAAATAGGCTGAGAATGCTCAAGTTTGAAAGTGACCTAAAGGGTGGTATTGGAGAGAATTGTAACCAGGCATGTTGACTTGTTTTCATTGTTGCCTTTGGACTAAATCTCAGGAGCTTGAATGATGGAGCCATTGATATACAAAATGCTCAGGACCATGTAATATTAAGACTTCATTTTCATGCTCCTAAAAGTATTAAGTGCATATATTTAAATTTTTCACTTATCGCAGGAAAATTTAAAATTGATTCATAAAAAGTCATCTTTTTCAATAGATCAAAGGATATGGAAATTTGTAAAGTATAACATTTTACTTCTTAAATGCCATTTTTCCTATCAATGAAATTTTGTGTGCTTCCTGTTGGGCTTTTTGATCAACTAATACTCAAGTTATTTTTGGAGTCTGTATATACTAGCTACAGATTTTCTATGCAGTAAACATGGTTTATATATAAATTGTAAATTTATAAAACAACAAAAACAACCGTGCATTCACTGCATTGGGAGGCAGATCCTTAACCACTGAACCACCAGGGAAGTCCCTGTCCTAAAGCCTTAAAGTTAGGATCTGTAGATTGAAGGATATTCATATTTTAATTCTCTCGTAGACAGATGAACACTGTTCCCCTACTCCATGGAGCCTTTGTTCTTTAGGCTAGCTAGAGTGACAGACAGGACCTGTGACCTGGGCTGTGGCTGAGTTGAGCTCCCTGGTGCCTGGGTGGGGACCAGAATGTGGAGTCTGTGTGCTGAGCTGTAACTATGGCAGAGTGCAAGCAACCAGCAACCCCCCAAAGTGTTAGAAAATCTCAGAAGAGGAATTAAATATGGGTCTGAATGTGAGAGCCCAGTAGGTTGGCACTGTCCAACATGTTTTGAAATCTGTTCCTGGTGAATCCAGCTTATTCTGTACACTATTCCATTTCCCATCAATTCCTCTAGAGGCCCTCAAAAAACTCAGAAACAGTTCTAGGGGAGCTGAGCAGACTGCCTTCTACCCTCATTAGACAAGGAAAGTTTGACCAAGATGTGAGTTTTTATTTGTTGGGGGAACTGCTCTTCTTAGAGCTGCCTCTTCTTTCCGAGTGCTTTTTTCAGCTCTACCCAAAGGATAAAGAACAATGTTTTCTTGTCAGAGTAGTAGCTAAGTGATGCTGGAAAATGAGGCCCCAGGGACTGTGACTAAGAATTCAGGTCTTTAAGTGATCTTTAAAATTCTATACACACTCCTCAATTAAAATGTTGCTTATATCTTCAATATAAGGGCATGTGTGTGTGCTCAGTTGTGTCTGACTCTTTGCAACCCCATGGATTAGTGGCCCGCCCAGGCTCCTCTGTCCACTGGATTCTCCAAGCAAGAATACTGGAGTGGGTTGCCATTCCTACTCCAGGGGATCTTCCCAACCCAGGGACTGAACCTGTGTCTCTTGAGTCTCCTGCATTGGCAGACAAATTCTTTACTGTCTGAGCCACCAGGGAAGTCCACGCTCACATGCTGTGAAACCCAATTCAGAAAGTCAGTTTGTTTTTGAATTGAATCAAAAGAGAAGTTGCTTAATGCATTGATTTTAAAGTCATCAAGCCATTCCATAACAGAAAGAGGGCTACATATTTAGTTTACAGAGCTCAAGAGAGTCATATAATTTCACGGAATTATTTACAAATAAGGAAGACTAATGAAAGAAGTATGCCACTGTGCGCCAGGCAGTACTACCTTCTAGCGCTAAGGCCAAGGTGTCCACATTGTACTTGGTCTTAAGCAGATATGATTTGATCTTTTATCTTCCTCATATACCAGGTAGTAATAATCTGATCTAACAGAAATTATGAGAGTCGAAAAAAAATCTAGTTAGCAGTTTATTTAAAGGCAATATTTGTTTTTCTATTTTGAAAACACTTTATCTCAGTTCCCATTGCAGAAGCACCGTGAACATATTTCCAATCATAATTTTCCATAAAGGCAGGTGGGTGCCTTTATGTGAAGGGGATGCTTAGCCAGAGAGTCAGTGTGGGAGGATGGAGAGGATATAGCTGGGTGGCTATTGGCACAGGAGCCAAGACTGCAAGACTGGAAGTACCTATTTCTCTGCTGAAGCCAGCCTGAATACTAGATGACAAGAGGACAGCAAATGAGGATGGGAAAGCAGTCTCTTTTGATGCTAGCTCTAGTATTGGAAAGGCTCTTGTGCCTGATGGGAGCATGTGTTTACCTTGGGTTAGGCTCATGATAGCCGATGGACCAACTGAGATGTGCTCTGCAAGGTGAGTCTGTCCTCACCTCTGCATGAACTTGCGCTTTCCTTGTCATAAGAACAGAGTGGAAATGTGCCCTGGGTTTGGGTCTCTCTGTTCCTGTGTCCCTTTGCAAAGAGATACCACTTAATCTCTTAAGAGATTCTGTAATAAACAACATCAAATTTAAGAAAAGAAAGTTGGGCCATTGGATAATTTCCTTTCCTGGAGAAATTAGAAAAGAAGCCCCAGGGAAAGCCTAGAATAAACTATCTGTTGTGAAACTCCAGTTTTGTTTTCCCAGTCCACTGCAGAATAATTCTCTTGCCAAATACAATAGAAACAAATTACTAGAAAAATTGAAAGGAAAAAACCACCAAATTCAAGCCCAAATTTTAGATTTAACAGCCTTAAAATTACTCCGTGGAATTCCTATAAAATTTCTAAATGTTTTTTCTCATTTCTGTACTTACTGTGACCAAGGCTTACACTGGACTGCAGACCAGATGTTGAGTTTAGTAAGATGTAGGTAATCGATAATTTCTCATGGAACTTGCAAAATACTATAAGCAAGTTCATCAGGGCATAAACTTTGGAAATAATTCAAGGCCCTGTACTAAGTTGATCATCAGCGTTAATTTTTTAGGAGCAAAAGGGTACAGAATAATCAAGACAGAAAAGTCCCATTTCTCAGAGTGAGTGAGAAAGTGATAGAAAATAAACATGAATACTTGGAAATTATTCATAGTAATAAGTAATAGAAAAATTGAAGAGAATAAGATAATGAGAGGGAAGTGGGACTATTTTAAATATACTAGTGTAAGAAGTCTCCCCGAGGAAGTTTTATATATGCAAATATCTCAAATGATAAACAGTCATGTTCAGAGATCTGTAGGAAGAACATTCTAGGCCGAGGACATCCAGTGCAAAGGCCCTGAGGCAGAGGTATCTTTGACACAAAGGTAGTGAGGCCTGAGGAGAGCAATACTGAATGCAAGTCGATGTGGCCAGTCAACTGTAGGGAAGTGTAGATAAGGAAAATTGTGTCATGGGCAGCGCAGAGGTGAAGCTGTGCAAACGGGTGAGTTGGATTATAGCTGGGGAACATGCAAGAACAAGGATCAGGAATCTCATCCATGACTTAGCTCACACTCCTGGTAATGGAATATGCAAAAGATGACGGATGAGGAGCCTGGGAGGAATGGGCTTTGGAGAAAAGGGCCTGGCCTTATAGACGGGCAATAAGGAAGGCTTTGAAGGGAGCATTGGAGAGAGTTTTCTGCAGAGGTTGTTACCTGGAGCAGGGGCATAGAGACAACTTTGGGTGGGTTTTGTCATATTCAACTGAACAAACACTCCATAGGATGTGGCATGCTCATGTTTGAATAACTGACTTCCTTTAATAGGAAAAGGAGTTCTTTGATGGTTAAGTGTTTTAGGGCCATGAAGACCCATCTTTACAAAGTTCTCTTGTTACTGCTAATGATGAAAGGGTAGAGATGGGATGGTGTCCTTTTTGAAGGGATTTAAGTTTCTTTTCTGAATATTGCATCTTCTGTTATACTTTCTTTCCCGTTCTTCATCCATCTGGCTCTTTTACCTAAGACTTAAAGGACATTTTTTTTTTTAAAGTGATATTGGATACAGTCAGGTTTTTAACAACAGATCAACCTGACAAACTGTTTAGAAACAAGTTACTACTGTGTAGTTCTATTCCAGCCAAACCTGGAGTGAAATTAAGCAGGTCAATCCCTGGAGGGGGAATTGTTCAGTGGCTAAGTCATGTCCAACCCTTTGCAACCCCATGGACTACAGCATACCAGCCTTCTCTATCCTTTACTATCTCCTGGAGTTTGCTCAAATTCATGTCCATTAAATCAATGATGTTATCTAACCATCTCATCCTTTGCCACCCCATTCTCCTTTTGCCTTCAGTCTGAACCAGCATCAGGGTCTTTTGCAATAAGTCAGCTCTTCATTTCAGGTGGCCAAAGTGTTGGAGATTCAGCATCAGTCCTTCCAATGAATATTCAGGGTTGATTTCCTTTAGGATTGACTGGTATGTTCTCCTTGCAGTCCGAGGGACTCTCAAGAGTCTTTTCTAGCATCACAATTCAAGAGCATCTATTCTTTGGCACTCAGCCTTCTTTGAGAGTGGTCCAACTCTCATATCCGCACATTACTACTGGAAAAAACCATATCTTTGACTAGATAGAGCTTTGTTGGCAAAGTGATGTCTCTGTTTTTTTAATACACTCTCTAGGTTTTTGTCATAACTTTTATTCCAAGGAAAAAAGTGTATTTTAATTTCATGGCTGCACTCACCATTTGCAGTGATTTTGGAGCCCAAGAAAATAAAATCTGTCATTGAGGGTGAAAGAAGAGAGTAAAAAAGCTGACTTAAAACTCAACATTAAAAACACTAAGATCATGGCATCTGGTCCCATTACTTCATGACAAATAGAAGGGGAAAAGTGGATGGGGAAAAAATATATATAATTTGGGATCAGCTAACTGCAAAAAAGAAAGTAATACCTGTGAGTCCAAATTTCAATTGCAGCTTATTTCCCCATGTTTAGCAAAGTAGGGTGAATTTATAAGTTTTGCAGTATCCATATGGTTTCAAAAGTATCAGTTCTTTTTGAGACTGGAATTTTGCCCATCTTACTGTTAAGGTGCAGGCTCAAATGAAGGTCTGAGAGAAGGGTTGAACTTTAATTGATTTGGATTTTAAAAGTGTGTGTGTGTGTGTGTATTTAGTGGTAACCTAAGAATAATATACTCCAGGTACCAGGGAGCCTGGTGTGCTGCTGTCTATGGCGTCGCACAGAGTCGGACACGACTGAAGCGATTTAGCAGCAGCAGCAGCAAGTTATTACAAGGACTTCCCAGGTGGTGCTAGTGGTAAAGGGCCTGCCAGCCAATGCAGAGGATGTAAGGGACGTGGATTCAATCCCTGGGTCAGGAAGATCCCCTGGAGGAGGGCATGGCAACCCACTCCAGTATTCTTGCCTAGAAAATCCTGTGGACAGAAAAGCCTGGTGGGACTATGGTCCATAGGGTTGCAAAGAGTTGGACATACACACACACACAAGCTATTACAACTAAAAGGACACAAATATAAATTTGTCCTTTTGGTTCTTTAACAGAACAGGAAATGGAGGTGTTACAACTTGCCCAAAGTCACACAGGTAGTTAAGAGCAGAGCTTACACCAGAGCTGGGACTAGTCTAGTTTTTAGCACTTTTTGCTTTTATCATGTGACTCCCTTAATGTTTTATATTCCAAATGCTGAAGCTAGGTTATAAAATAGCATATTTTCTGCTAATACTCAATTTATTGAAGTTGATATAAATTCCTGATTTTTAAAGTTCCTTTCTGGGTAGTATTTGTGCAGATTTGATTATTCTGTCTCTGAAAATAATTCCAACAGCTAATTAGAATTGGGAAGTGTCTTGCATTTGATATATTTTGTTTTGGCATTTAGGTTTTCCTCGAACATTAGTTCAGGCTGAAGCCTTGGACAGAATATGTGACCTGGATCTAGTGATCACTTTGAACATTCCATTTGAAACGCTCAAAGATCGTCTCAGCCGACGTTGGATTCACCCTCCCAGTGGAAGGGTATATAACCTGGACTTCAACCCACCTCATGTACATGTAAGAGTATACAAAGTACTTTCACACATTGGCAAGGAGGTAAAACATTTCAGTTGAAAAGTAGGGGAACAATATGAATAGGCTATTCCAAAAAGAGCAAATATACATAGCCAACAAATATTTTAAAATTTATCATTCACTTGTAATGAAGGAATGTAAATTAATACTTTCATTGCTGGTTAGGATCTGGGAACACAGTACTGTTATCTGTATTAAGTATATGAAATGTTAATCATCTTTTAGAGAAGCAACCTAGCAACGTACATTAAAAATTTTAAATACATATTTCATTCAACCCACTTCTGGGAGTACAGTCTATGAAAATGTAAGCACTAGCAGGTAAGGTCATGTACACAGGCTTATTTTGGTGCTGTTTGTAATGGGAAAAATAAAACTTGAAAACAATACAAACGTTCATCTCTAGGGGTAGCTAAATAAAATTGGCAATAATCACATTTTGGAATATTATGTAGTCAGTAGAAAGAAAGTTGAGTTAGTACTATATTCATTGGGAAGATTTCCCAGAGAAGGAAATGGCAACCCACTCCAGTATTCTTGCCTGGAGAGTTCCATGGACAGAGGAGCCTGGTGGGCTACAGTCCATAGTATTGCAAAGTGTTGGACGCAACTGAGTGACTAGTGCTTTACTCACTATAGTCTTTGGCCTAGAGTAATATTTCTCCCTGGGTGTTGTTAAATGACAAATGCAAACAGCAGATTGATTCCATTTTTGTAAAACCATGACCACCCTTATTTATACATATCTGTTTACATGATTATAAGTGCTCTCTAGCTTCATAAAAGTAGGGATAAAGATACAAAGGATCTATCCTGGGCTGCCAGGGCTTGGGGCTGGGACAGAGTAAGGCATAGGGTTAGAGTGAGTAGGGTCATGTGAGTAGTGAGCATGAGGATGTACAGGGATGAGAGAGAGCCAAAGGCATAGAAGATTGCCTTTTAAAAGAACTTCACAATATAATAACTATGTGTCTGCATAAAGTTAAGTACATGTAAAGGTATATGGTTAAAGAAACTTTTGGCAAACTCATTTAAAGAGTTACTGTTCTTCCTGGTAAAGGCATGAATTAGTTCAATCTGATCATTCTTATTTGCTAATATATAGTATTACTTGCTCCTATCTAAATGTGAAAGGTGTGGCTATTGTGTCTTACTGGTTTAATGTTTATGGACTAGGATAGACTTGAATATAGTCAATAACAACTATAGAAAACTACTTCAAGGGGTTATGGATGGAAGCCATTTAGTTCCTTAAGTCATCATTAGGTTCTTATAAGTCCTTTTCATATAGGTTAAGCAGTAGTCTCCTTTTGAAGTCTTCTTTTAAAAATATATGTTATTCTGGAATTCCTTTGCAGAGCCCTTCCATCATTGCATCCCAAAAAACAAGTATGGGGGAAAAATGGATAAGGAGGAAAAGAGGGTTCTGAGTTGGCATTGGAATCTAACACAAATACATCATATTTTGGCTCTCCTCAGACTTGCTGATGTGGAGAATCTTGTAGAATTTGAGTTGCTTTCCAAAGCCCGGGTACCCCTAAAAGAGCACAGCAGTTGCAGTGCTATTTCCAAAGACAGCAGTGGAAGTGCCACTTGGGGCCAAGTCAGCCAGCTGCTGTGACCAAGCTCCCCGGGAGAGATGCTGTTGTCCTGGCATCCTTCTGCTCTTTCTGGAAGCAGTGTTGTATTTCTGGGTGCTCTGAAGTCCTGGAGATGATTCCTGAGCTTTGCAGCAATAAGTAAAATAAAGGAGAGGAATGAGTGGTGGATCTCCTTCTCCCACCCGTCATCTCTCCATCAGGGTAATAGCCCTGTATTACACACATGATAATTACGTGGCTCACCAGTAAATTCTAGGTGTCAGTTACATACTTACGGCTTTGTGCTGCATTGGAATTTTAGTGCATTGCAAACTTACAGCCAGTTTTGGATTGTCCAGTTGAATGCCCGAGCCTTCTGCTCTATGCCTAAGTTCTGCTCTGTTCTGCCTTTTGACAGATTGATTTCCTGTGACTCTCTGCCTTGGTAGTCAATAGCCATGGACATGGGAGGTGAAATTCTGAGGTGTCCATTTTGGTTTTGTATGCAGATATAGCTCCTGGGGAAGTTAAAATACACCCCAAAATCAGATTTTCTAAAATTACAGTTTTTCAGTTGCCAGAATGTTTGTTCGTGGTTATCATGGGTATATGATTCATGCCTATTTTGTTCTAACTTTAGATGTCATTATTTGATTTGCTAAAATAACCTGAGTAAGTTTAATCTTAGAAGAACTACGTGATAGAATATGAAAGTAGCAAAAACAGGACCGACATACCTTCTCTTTGATTAGTGTTTTTCCTAAGGAAGCCATTTGGTTCTCTGAGACATTCATTTTCCATTTTAAGAACTCAAGCTTTAGAAAGAAGCTAGTTTTAGGAATATTTAGAGGACCAGAGTGACATTGTCTAGTGGCTGTTATATTGTTGGGCGAAGTAGGATGGAATTTTGAACTATGAATTAAAGGTGCCATTTATCAAGCAGTGGAATATGTTTGGAAATATCAGAAGTCTTAAAGATTTAATGTTTCATCTCTCATGAAAAAAGCTTATCATACTTACTAATGCTGTTTGTTTTTCAACCACCTTCATCATTCTTATTGTCCCCTGGGGCTAACTCATCAGGTGGTGGGAATCAAAGGTGAATGTACAGTTTTGCCCAGGAAAGTTTTTACATACGGAATGGCTTAAGTGTTGGCCACACTAGCTGCTGTCTCTGCTATTTGTAGGGGATTGATGACATCACTGGTGAACCATTGGTCCAGCAGGAGGATGACAAACCTGAAGCAGTTGCTGCCAGACTAAGACAGTACAAGGATGTGGCAAAACCAGTCATCGAATTATACAAGTGAGTGTGCTTCAGTGTTTCCATGCCACTTGGCCAACTGAAAAGGTGTGGCTCCTCATGGGAAAGACAGTGGGTTGCAGTTTCTTTAAGCTTGATAAACCTGAAAGGCCAAATACCTCTCAGATGAAATCAGATGAAATGCTGGTGTGTACATGGGAAAGAATGCCTGGTATTTTTATGCTTAAACTCTTATAAGGACCACAGCCTGATCATCTCTGTGTGATTAGAAATTTGCATCTAGACATTTTCATTTTCTTAAGGGACTGAAATAATGGTTTACATTTTGATACGCCCACGTGTAAATATATGACTTGGCTAGAAGATTAGAAGGGACTTTTTGGCTTAGAGGGAGAAAAACTTAATAAAGAAAAACTAAAGCTATAAACTACAGGTTGCAAATTCAGATAACTACAGGGGCCAGGCAGGTGATGGAAATGAGTGTCAAACCTGGTAGGGGGCATGTCAAGCTGGGCAGTTGAGTGGCAGTTGAACTAGACAGCTCCTCTGTTGCTCGAGCCAATTATCACCATGGAATCACTCAGGCTAAGTGTGGCCAGTGAGCCTGTTTTTCAAAAGAAGCAGAAGTCAGGCTTTCTGTGCAGAAGAAAATCCCATATTTTATAATATATTGGGAAAAAATTTTTTTAAAAATTCTTGGCTATGTTGCACAGTTTGTGGTATCTCATTTCCCCATCCAAGGATTGAACCTGGACCCCTGGCAGTAATAGCACTGAGTCCTAACCACTGGGAAACCAGGCAATTCCCTAAAAAATTTTTAATAGCTTGGATGCCAAACAAAGCCCATGTATGAACTGCATTCAGGACAGCAGTGTACAGCCTCTGCTCTAATCATTGTCTAATCTGGTAGCCCCCAAATAATTTAGCCAGCCTTTAGATATGAAGTTCTTGACCATTTATTAGGATACAGCTTGTGTTTCATGATCTATAACAAGGGTTTTAGAGTAGCAAGGTTTGTCACTGATTTGCTTTTCACTGTGTGTATTGAGGCAGATTTGGGGTTGTCCCTATAATGTTATCATGTTTTTAAAGGAGAGAAGAAAATGTGGCGTGACATCAAGCTTTTCAGCATTGCAGAGGATAGGGCTTTATTTAGTTGTACCAAACTGGGGGTGTTGATACACTGGTTTTGGGACTCAGTGATGTGTGACATAGACCAGGAGATTGTGTTTACATTATGCCCAGGATCTTCATCTGTGCTGATATCATGTCAAAAGGAAACCTAAAATGCCCTGTATGTCGGACTTTGTTTTTCAGGAGCCGAGGAGTGCTCCACCAGTTTTCGGGAACCGAGACTAACAAAATCTGGCCCTATGTTTACACGCTTTTCTCGAACAAGATCACACCTGTTCAGTCCAAAGAAGCCTACTGAGCCTGCGCAGTGGAAGAACCAGGAAGATATGGTCATTCGTTCAACTGTGTGTGTAGTGTTGGTGCCATGCCCCAGTTAGCAGCTAGCTGAGATAGCTTGCAGTGTCTTTTCTAGTTTAAATGGTGAACAGACATGAAAACTAATGAATAGAATGAGTTAATGATGAGGCTCTTCTCTGCCTTTCTGAAAGAGGGGCCACCTACACGTGTTTAAGATGTCCCTGCACGTGTCTCAAGTTCTTTATAAGAAAGGAAGCAACACAGGCTGGATTCCAAGCGGTGTGTCACCCAAGCTCTAGTTGATTTTCCATGGCCAGGTTGTTGCCATAATAGCTTTTTCACACATGACTGTGCTGCTGCCTGGCTCTCCCCAGCCCCTAAAGGCTGTTGAAACAGCACCAGGAGGCCTGAGAATGCCAGGGGCTATAGCTGCCTTTGTCCCTGGTTCTCTGGCATGTGCCCTCCTGGTGACAGTGGGATTGAAACAGTAGCTCTCAGTGATTGCTTCTCTGGCCTTGAGTGACTGTCCACAGTTCTTTTTTTTTTTTTCTTTCTGTTAGGAATGATGCCTTCTCTGCATCCGTACTCCACTGAATCTCTTTTTCAGACTTCCTAGAATGAAAGGACTTGGCTTCTACTACTTTTATTAGACGTCTGTTTTCTCCTTCCCTAGACTATTAAGTAATATTGTTCCTGCTTTTATCCCTCTCGAATTCCTGTCTGAGAGCTGAGAGCTGGGGGACGATGTTCAGTCTCTTTATGCACCAGGAACTGAACTGTGTGGAGGGTCTACTTAAACTGTTGATCTGACTCTCATGAGTTGACACCGCTCCTTTCTTTTATTGTGGCAAAATAAAACCCTAAGAGTCTTTGGGGAACTCTCAAAAACTGGGAAATATTCACCTCCATAAATGTTAAAAGATTGTATCTTATGTATAGAAGTAAATAAGACCATATGGAATTACTGGACTGAAAGAATAGTTTAGCCTATAGTGAAGACAAAAAAATATATATTTTGAAAATGCTGCTAAATATTGATGCTGACAGTGCTTTTCTCATGTGAGTGACCCAAGCATATTATAAATAGTTGGTAAAGGGAATGGAGCCTGTAGGGTCAAGGAAAACGTTGCACTAGCTGTGCCTAGACTCATGATGACAGCTTTACGATTATGGGATTTGATAAAATTGTAATTTTTTATTCTATTCCAAAGATGTTCTCTATAGGATGGCCATTAAGTCTAGAAATATAGATCACACTATTTTGTCATTCATTAGAATGTAGTATCAATAAACCATTTATTAAGGATTTGCCTGGTTTCCAGACTTGGTGGCCACTAATGCTCGCCCTCCTCTGGGAAAGACAATGAAATTTATTCCTGTTGCCTTAAAAATAGATATTCCTCTTCATACATTGTGATTGTACCAGCGAGGGTCCTTTACTATTTCCAGGAGTGACTTCTTGTCTAACTCTTGGTACTGCTGAGAAAACAAAAGCCTTTCAGCATAGGTGATGTTGGAACACATTATTTATTTTCTGAAGATGTCACAGTGAATTTCCAGTCGTTCACTGACCCATGGATTCTGTGTGGTAGCCATGCATCTTCTCTACAAACACTGCCCCCACTCCGGCCAGTCCCTCTCACTTTGTCCCTTCATGTGAATGTTCTTTGGCTACCTTAGTGGAAACACAGATCAGTTTCCTCCTCATCCTCTGAATCCAAGTGAAGTAAGATTATTTACTTTCTAGGTTTATGCAGTTAAAATGCCCAGTTCAGATTTGTGAAACATCAGTGCATGATAGTGACTTTTGAGAAGAGTTGTGTTTGAATGCCAGTTGATGGGGATAGGGTGAAAATCAGACATGCAGATACAGCTCAGGTTTCCAGGGGAACCAGGCATAGAGAAAAACAAGTCTTATTTGAGGAAAATTGCACAATTCAGAGTAGTTTTGCCATGGAGACAATTTCCATAAAGTAGGAAAAGTAAAAAGTTAAGGTTATTATAGGGATCATTCAGGAGAGGAAAGTGTGTGCTTTTTTGGAAGCAGAAAAATTTTCAAAACTTTCCTCCCTTCTGTTGATGTTTATCAGATGCTCCAATGTAATCATGGGCTTTGGAGTTTTGGGGAAGAGGTATGGGAAATAGCCTAGGTGATCCCTGACTCAATACTCTGCTCCTTCATCCTTCCCTCCCTTCTCCCTTCCAGCAAAATAGACACTTAAAGCCAGTGTCAGTCACTCAATGCATCTCAATAGTGTGTGCTGTTTCTGAGGTTGCCCTGCAGTAGAGGGCAGTCACCTTTGCTAGGTGAGACCATAATGAAAGCCAAACACTGTTTCCACGGGCTTTTGAAAGATGATGCTTGTTTGATGATGTTCGATAGCCTAAAAAAAAAAGTTTCTGGTTTTCTTCAACAAAGTCTAGCTTTTCCTTCAATGATTTTGCACTAAAATAAATAAAATTTTCTTGAAAATATTTTGACCAAGATAAAATTAAAGGGATCTGTTTAGTTTTCCTTCTACTGCCACACGTGAGGTTCCATCAAAGCTAGGCACAAAGAGTAGTTTGGGTGGTTTCTAAAATTCCTACATATCCCCTCCTTCTCTGATTCTAGCCAGCTCTGCATTCATTTTGCTTTCTCTTATCCCCACCAGCTTCCTGCTTATTTAGAACTTGAAAACACTGCTGTGTTTCATATACTCTAACACTAAAGCAAGCATATAATAGGTACCATGTATTGAAAGCCTGCTGAGCGTCATGTGTGTATAGTTTTAGGACATTTGCAAATATCTCATTTAATCTTGCCAGGGTCCTTTGAGACAGGCATGATCCCATGTTTATAAACAAAGCGAGGGTTGGCGGAGTAAAGCATCTTGACCTGGCTTCTGCTGCCAACGCGCAGTGTAGACACACTTGAACGCAGGTTTCCTGTTTCTGCTCCTCTATGGTAACTACCTGCATCCTGTCCCAAGCAACGCAGGGCTCTGAGCTTGCTTATATTTCCAAGTGGCCTCACATCCAGAATGGCGGGGTTCACTCTGGTGACATCCACCTCTGTATGAGAGTGTTCCTTTTCCTTTTTCCCTTTTGCTTAAACAAAGGAAGCTGCTAGAGGAGAGTCTGAGCCCTTGATCATCCATAACTGCTCACTTATAAGTAATATGAGGGCTTCCGTGGTAGAGAATCTACCTGCTTTGCAGGAGACCTGGGTTCAATCTCTGGGTTGGGAAGATCCCCTGGAGAAGGGAATGGCTACCCACTCCAGTATTCTGGCCTGGAGAATTCCATGGACTATACAGTCCACACGAGTCGCAAAGAGTGGACATGACTGAGCGACTTTTACTTTTGTACGTTAAGTAAAATAAAAGGCTGTCAAAGTAGGCCTGGCTTGGGTCCAGGCTACTCTGTGGCAGCGGCAAGCTTACGGTCCTCCCTTGTTCTCTCGGTGTCCATGGTTTTGTGTCCCTGAAGGGACCTTGATGCTTGCACCACCCCAGCCATGGTGCTCACACACTCCCCTAGACTCCTGGGAGCCCTCCAGACACTAAATGCTTGGTTTCCCTGACATCAGAACAAATGACTCCCTTGCCTCCAGCCCCAAACAAGGCCCCCATAGTAACTGATCTTTCCTATAGTGCTAGCCAGTGAACAAATGGCGACTGAGCTCCTAATCCAGGGTCACCCTAGACTTTAATATCATCCTACCTGCGTGACATTGCACATTAACATGGTCCTGAATGCCAAATCCACGTCTTTGCCTGCCCTCTGGTGTGGTGGCACTGCTTGTCACTCACAATTCTGGCAGAAATGGCTTCCCATCTCACCTGCCTGCTCCAGGGTGACTCTCAATACCTTCCAATAGCTCAGCTCGCATGAGCTCCAGCTTCATCCAGGGTGTGCTCCTCTCTTTGGTAGGGAAGGGGAAAAGGTAAGAATAGGCACAGGCGATGGAAGATTCTTGGGAGACAGGTGATGCTGTGGCATCTCCTGCCATTTCAAGGTGGAGTTTTTTTTTCTTTTCTGGCCACACTATGAAGCATGCAGAACTTACCCAACCAGGAATCGAACCTGTGCCCTCTGAAGTGGAAGTGCGGGGTCTTAACCGCTACACTGCCAGGGAAGCCCTGTAGGTTGTTGACAGGATAAATTTTGATAGAAAGATACCCATGTAAACCCATAAATAGAGTTTTTATACTTTTTAAATCACTGGAAACTGAGTTCAATATCTGATTTTGATTATTTGTTTAAAGAAGTTTTAACTACCTGCTTGTGGTGTGTGTGAGGGGCAGGAGGGGAGGGAGAAGTCTTGGTTTAAATCATAAAGACAGCAAATTTCCAAGTATGTTCAGGTATCAGAAGGGCTTGGTGGTCACTGTTTATTGGTGCTATGTGCACTCCATCCATTATCTAATTAAATCCTCAACAAATAGCCTATGTAATAGTATTATCTCAATTATCTTGCCTCCTTGTGTTTAAAAACTGAAATGATCCTGTTTACTTAACCTTTTCCTATATGTATAGGGATTAATCAGGAAATTCAAAAAGGCTTTTTTTATATGTTTCTCTAGTTTGAGTTCCCTATTCTCATGAATAGGTAAAACAATGTATTTGCTCCCACCTGGAATCTTTTTGCTTTTGGCTCTAGTGCCAAGACAGGAAGTGGGCATCAGTGGGTCCTGGTGGTAGCCGCACACTGTATATACAGAGGACGGTGTTTCATCTGTCCTCTGCTGGGTCACGGGATCTCGGGAGGCATTCATATCTACCTGATGGATTTCATGTGTTGCTTTTCACTTAATAGGCAATATCTTTTCTTGCTGCAGTAATTTGGCCAGAAAGGCGATTCGTAAGACAGAGTCATGTCTATAGTATGCATTGCGCTGGATTCCCCTCCATCTTCAGCAGCTTCCTCGTCTGTTTGATGTTTCAGAAGAGGAACCCAGTAACAGACACCTTTTAATGTGGGAATGTGGTCTGGTCATAAGGTCCCTTTCCTTATATAACTGACCCAGTCTGGTTTCTAGATGCAACGTGTGCAAGACCCAGATGACGGGGGAACTGTGAAGCCGTATTTCAACTGTGAGGAAAACTTGCTTCCTGCGTCTGTTGAGACATAATTACAGTTGCTGATAAATGCCAAACCTTATCTTTCTTTTAACAAATTGCACAGTTCTTGCCAAAATAAATGTCATTATCTGTATGCTTCAGGAAATTCCCTAAGTTGGTGTGTGTGAGTGAGTGTGAGAGAGAGAGAGGTAGTGTGTGTTTTGGGAGAGGTAGTGTTGGATATATTCATTCCTTCTTTGGTGATAATTAGGCTATTCTAGAAAGCACAGTGTCGTTCTTGAAACAAAAGATTTCCTGTTTAAGCACATGTCAAAAGAGCATTGCCCCTTGAAGATTCTCACTGGGGTTGATGTGTGTCTAATTTCATTTCATAAAACCTTTCTCTTGAGACAGAAACGTGCTAAATAAAAAAGTTTTGTGTTTAATTTAGAGAAGAATAAAGGGAAGAAAAATGAAAAGTCAGTCTTTGTGTCAGCTCCAAGGTGTCAGGGCGCAGAGGGCTTTCCTAGTTTTATGAGAATTTGTACTACTGATTTTTATATATTCTTGTTTTTGAGATGAGTAGATCTCGGGAAATTATTGCATTACAAAGGCATTTCACTGTGATTCCTCTCAAGCTCAAATCAGTTCTCTAACCTAATGACAACTTGCCGCTGGTTTACTCTCCTGTGAAATGTCAGCTCCATTTTCCCAGAAGTCGTGTGTTTGCGATGAGTCAGTGCTTTTCCTCGGTGTGCAAGTTACCAGCCCTCTTGATTTTGGTGTATGTGCTTAATTCAAAGTATCTAAACCTGTAGTCTGATCTGTACACGCTCTGTTAATTGTGTTATTGATGATTTTATCTGGCTTGAAGATCGATTCATACTTTTTAATTTGATAGAAATAAAGTTTTTTCTGCTTATAACTAGTGAATTCATTTAACATTTCTATATAGCCTTTTATACTTGGCAGTACACACCTTCACAAGTACTCTCATTTATGCCACTCTGCCATCTTCCCATTATCAACAGTGTTTTCTCCACTTTGAAGATGGGGAAAACCGAGAATATCGTGTTCCCTGGATAATGTAATAGTTGGTGGCAGAGCGAGACCCCAAATCCAAGATTTATGACCCCCCAGTCTCATTTTCTGCTATACTATGTTGCCTCACTTTGTTTACCTTCAAACTCCTTTATTTTCTTGCACTTTATTCTTTATTTCCATGGACATTCTTTATTTTTGAAGCAACTGGATGATGTAAGTAGATCCATCCTACAGGTAAGGAGACTGGATCAGAGTGCCTGACTCTAAGGTCATCCCTTCCAGGCTTACTCAACAGAAAGCAGTACTCCTGCAGACATCTCTGATGGGAGCTTGAGGTGTAGAGTAAACAGAGCCTCTGAAGGAGAGTCTTCCTGTGACAGGGACAGGGGCACATGCCCTGGCTTCTCCCAACCTCACCCTCTCCTATCTCCTACAGGGACTTTCCATTAGCTGAAGTCAGACTCCAGCTGACACAGCAACTTGTTCTCTAGGCTTCCGTGTCCCTGAAAGGTGAACTGGACCTAATGGCAATGTGTGACATTGTTTTAAAGTTCAAACCATTCACTTTTTAGGAGGATTTTATATCTTGGCTCCAATGGCTTAACGTTTGGGTATATAATGTGCTTTAACCACTGGAGGTGAGCAGAAATGAAGGTGTTGCTTTTGAGTAGAAGCCCTAGGACCAGAGGATGGGTACCTATCTCTCCATCTGCACTGAAACTTGGCAGCTTTATGGGGCTTTTCTTTTACCTGAATCCTAAAGTGAAGAAACAGAGACATTACTTTGCCAACAAAGGTCCGTCTAGTTAAGGCTATGGTTTTTCCAGTAGTCATGTATGGATATGAGAGTTGGACTATAAAGAAAGCTGAGTACCAAAGAATTGATGCTGTTGAACTGTGGTGTTGGAGAAGACTCTTGAGACTCCCTTGGACTGCAAGGAGATCCAACCAGTCCATCCTAAAGGAGATCAGTCCTGAGTATTCATTGGAAGGACTGATGTTGAAGCTGAAACTCCAATACTTTGACCACCTGATGCAAAGAGCTGATTCATTTGAAAAGACCCTGATGCTGGGAAATATTGAAGGTGGGAGGAGAAGGGGATGACAGGATGAGATGGTTGGAAGGTATCACCGACTCAATGGATGTGAGTTTGGGTAAACTCCGGGGAGTTGGCGATGGACATGGGGGCCTGGCATACTGCAGTCCCTGGGGTCGCAAAGAGTCGGGCACTACTGAGCAACTGAACTGAAAGTAAAGATGTGGAGCAGGGATGTGGCCAGTCCATGATGGACACTCGAGTAGTGTGCATGAAAGACAAACCTTTGGTTTTATAAGCCACTAAGATTTGGGTGGAGCTGGTATCACAGCATGATTTAGCCCAAGCTGACTGATAGAAATGGGTCCAAGATGAGTATGTCATTCAGTTACAACTTTCACTTATCAAATACTATTAGGCTCTGGGGCTGCAAAGATGAGTAAGACCCAGTTTTTGTCCTTGACTTCCTTATAATTTCCTGGAGGGGATGGACATATGATTAAATAACTCTTTATGTAACTGTTGGAGTTAAATCACTGGATTATACTTGAAAGAACACAGAAGGAGTGACTCTTGGCTAACCAAGCAGAGAAGAAGGGAGAGCTAATATTTGAGTTGAGTGATGCAGGAAAAGAGGGAACCCAGGCCAAGGGAATGGGATGTATATAGAAAGACAAGTAATTATGCCAGACGGATGCCAGCACTGTGTGAGGCAGGACTGGGGAGATAAAGATAAGACCAACTTGAATTGGGAAGTTGTATTGACCTGGTCTCAAAATTCACAGCAGACTTTACGCTGAGAAGAGACTCATCCAATCTGCATGATGTAATTGTACTACAGGTCTGAACTCAGATGTGATAGTAAAGTTCAACAAAAAGGGGTGGTTGTATTATATTTTTCTGAAAGGGGAGCCACTGTGTGAAATCTTATTTTTAAATATTGGAAATTTAAACTTTTTAAAAACACTGCACATGCCGAAGAGCATATCTGTTTAAGCTGATGTGGGACTTCTGGATGAGAAGAATACAGGAGGTAGAAAAGAGGGTCTTAGTGGCTTGATGTCCATGAAATGAGGGGGTAGCGTATACAAGAGCAAAGGGGTATGAAGGAGAGGATTTCTAATTTTGATGACCAAGTAAAATCTTATTTATATAGAATTCTGATTTATCAGAGAACACTACCTGTTTAATAACTTGAGGTTTTTTTCCCCAGAGTTCAATTTGGTTTAATTTTCCCCATATTCATTTCAGCCAGTGAATATGTAAGCAACTAATAATTAAATGAAAACCATACCCATACTTGAGGGAACCTACCTAAACTAGATATGTTGTGTATGTATTTTATATATGTGCATATTTTATATGTGCATATAAATATATGTATTATGTAGTCATTTAGTTGTGTCCAACTCATTTGTGACCCCATGGACTGTAGCCTGCCAGGCTCCTCTATCCATGGGATTTTCCAGGCAAGAATACTGGAGTGGGTTGCCATTCCTACTCCAGGGGATCTTCCCAACCCAGGGATTGAATTCCTGACCCCTGCATTGACAGGTGGATTCTTTACTATTGAGTCACCACGGAAGCACACACACACACACACATATGTACATATATATGTAAATATTATATGTGTGTGTACATATATGCACGTGTAACAGAAGATTGCAGTTACTGAAGATATACTCTGGTGTCACACAATGGGCCAAGCATTATACACCGGTTATAGATGACGAACCTCAGGATCAGAGAAAGGAAGACTTCAACTCCAGTGCTCACATATGATTATTCAGCTGACTCTCACTAGCCAAAGGTCCAGAGAGACCTAAAAATTTATACATGTTGACATTTATCACTTGAAGTTAGATGGTGAGGACTCTGAAATGACAGTTGCCTAAGTCTTACCCTTTCCCTATATCTTCCCCAAACTATACAGATCAAGGAAAGCAAATAAAATCACAATTAACTCACTACATAACACAATTATAATTACCACATAACCAGTTAAGGGCCCTGCAGTCAAGGCTCCTCTGGCCTTGGGCAGGACTTGCAAGAGTCAGGGTGGGGAGCCTTGCCCCTTGGGGGTGCCTAGGACCTGAGCAGTGTTGAGTCCTTCCTGTGGCCAGCTTTTCTCCCAGCCAGGATCCTAGCATCAGTCCCTTTACAAGGCAGAAAGAGCTCCCATGGAGGGATTAAATCTTCTATCCCATCAGGAGTCGCCATCTTGCACAACCCTATTCTAAGTCTATGCACCCTGAGAAAGTGGTTTCCTGTCAAGGAAGAATCAGGGATACAAAAAGGAATGGTCTGTGTCCAGATTAGTCAAGACAGATTAGTCAAGACGGATCAGTCATTCTCTTCACAGTAATGGCCCCAATACACCGACCACCCTAGATCCACTGACTGTGGTATATTACATAACCACCCTGGGTCCAGCAGTAGGGGAGAAGGAGGTACAGGCTAGCATTCCTTAAAGACCTGAATGAATCATCTGTATTTTATCTGTATTAAACTGTTATGTTCCCCCTGTATTAAGCGAGTGTGCTGTGCTTAGTTGCTCAGCTGTGTCCAACTCTGCGACCCCATGGACTGTATGTAGCCTGCCAGGTGCCTCTGTCAACTGGGATTCTCCAGGCAAGAATACTGGAGTGGGTTACCATGCCCTCCTCCAGGGGATCTTCCCCACCCAGGGATTGGACCGATGTGTCTTGCATTGCAGGTGGATTCTTCACCATCTGAGCCACCAGGGAAGCCCATATAAAGCCGATAAAACAACTCAATTTAGTGCTCATGGAAACCTTGGGCTTCCCAGGTGGCACTAATGGTAAAGAACCTGCCTGTCAATGCAGGAGACATAAGAGACGCAGGTTCAGTCTTTGGTTTGGGAAGATCCCCTGGAGAAAGCATGGCAACCCTCTCCATTATTCTTACCTGGAGAATCCCAAAGACAGAGGAGCCTGGCAGGGTATAGTCCATAGGGTTGCAGAGGTGAGCATGACTGAAGTGACTTTGCATGCATGCATGCATGCATGAAAACATTACCTAAAAAATTTATGCCTGTTGGCATTTATCAACTGAAGTTAGATGGTGAGGACTCTTTGAAAATGACAGTTGCCTAATTCTTACCCTTTCTATATATCTCCCCCAAACTGTACAGATCAAGGAAAGCAAATAAAATCACAATTAACTCACTACATAGCACAGTTATATCTACCACATAACCAGAAAACAAATTCTTATTGTATTTGAGTGGAGAAATATCTCTAATTAAGAGCACTGCCTATGGAGCCCATTTGAAAATGGAGAGTGAGGCTGGGATTATTTGGAAAACGAAGACTGCAGTGACATTTAGAGAGTCCCAACACTAAGTGGAAAAATACTGAGACGAGCCATGCTGGATTAGGGCTCTCACTAATGGGGGGAGAAAGAGTCTAAAAGACATGTATGAAGAAGTGCAGCTTCTACTATATGGGATACTGTATCAACATACAAGGGATACTGTATGTTGAAAGTTACACCGTGGAATTTTGAAAATTGACTCAGAAAAGGAATTTAGAAGGAGGAGACGTCTCTTGGAGATACAGTAACAAGTGGGAAAAATAAAGAAGTTGGTAGAAATGACTGTTTCTAGAGAAATGAGAGTTTCATTAAATCTAATCATACTAAACTCTCCCTAATCCTCCTCCTCTATCCTCCAAAAGGCTAGTCATTAAAGAAATTGTATTTCACTGTACCAACTGAAGAGGGCACTCTTGAACTAAGAAACTAGTAAGTCACTCAAATCCGTCAGCCCTATCCATGGAAACATCTGGTCCAGGAAAATCCAAAAGTCTTGAAAATGAACAGGTGAAAGCAGCCAATATCCACAGAAAGTTAGTTTCAAAAGGAAATCAGTTGAGAATCAAAATTCTTCAGCATTCAAGGCCCAATCTAAAAGCAGAAGAAGCTGTAGCACAACACTCCAACCTGAGTCAAATATTGTTAGACAAGCCAGAAAAGATATGAAAAAACATCACAAATCAGTAATCCATAAATGCAGACGGGAAGCGGGCACAAAGCAAAAAGGTGTGAAATAAGAATTCACTGAACCCAGAAAAGAAAGTGAATGAAATGACCACCATCTCCAAAATTAGGACTAAATTACAAGATGCACGAGAAGGAACAGATTCGTCAAAGTATACAAAGGAGATGTGGAAAAGTGAGATGAAAATTTCCATGACAATGAAACAAAATAAGAAAAAGTAAGAAACTCAGAAAAAAAACATAGCTATAGAAGTCTGACAAAGAAGATCTAATATACCTATAACTGAGTCTGTAAAAAAGAAAAAAAAAATAAAGCCAACATTTAAAGCTGTGATGCAATAAAAACTTACCAATAAATAAGCACACCCTGAATCTATATATTGAAAGGGGTACTGTATGTTGAAAGTTACACGGGGAATTTTGAAAATTGACTCAGAATAGTCAGTGTTATGTTTTTGGTTGTGCTGGGTCTTCATTGCTGCAGGGGCTTTTCTGCAGTTGCTGTGAGTTGGGGGCTCCTCTCTAGTTGTGGGGCTCGGGCTTCTCACTGCAGTGGCTTCTTCATTGTGGAGCTCGGGCTCTAGAGCACAGTCTCGGTAGTTGTGGCTCATGGGCTTAATTACTCCTCGGCATGTGGGATCTTCCAGGATCAGGAATCAAACCTGTGTGTCCTGCATTAATGGGCAGATTCTTTACCACTGAGCCACCAGAAAAGCCTAAGACATATTCTTACATGTCCAGAAAAACTCCTCTAAACTTTAAGTCAAAAAGACCGAGTGATTCAGTATACAAATCAAACCAACAATTGAGTAATATTTTCAAGGGAAAAAAGTGTGAACCAAGGATTTTATATCTAGCCAAGCTCATTTTCAGTTGAGCAAATGTGGCAAAAAGAAAAAAAGGGTATAGTGGTTGACTGGGTGAAAGGCATCAGGAGTAGTATTCTTTTATCTTTTATTTAGTTGGGGAATACTTTAATTACTAAGTTGCTACATTAAAAAAAAGTTTTAAAATGTATTTACTGTTTTGAATATTTATTGATTTCTTAATTTCTTCCTCTCCCCAGCCCCCGGTAACTACTCATCTACTTTCTGCTATGAATTTGACTATTCTAGGCATTCATTGTAAATGGAGCTGTGTAAGAGGCCTTTTTATACCTGGCTTTTTCATTTAGCTTTTTTTTTAAGGTTCATCCATGTTGTAGTGTGAATCAGTGCTTAATTCTTTTTTTGTGGGAGAAAATATTCTATTAATATAGGATGTACCACATTTTGTTCATTCATCACTTGGGTAGTTTCCATCTTTTGGTTATAAAGAATAATGCTGCAATGAACACTTGTGTATAAGTTTTTGTGTGGATGGATGTTTTCAGTTCACTTGGTTATATATTAATACTTAAGAATTAAGTTCCTGGGGCATATGGTAATCTTATGTTTAACTTTTTAACGAATGCCCAAACTGTTTTCAAAGGTGAGAATTTTACATTCTCACCAGCAGTGCGTTCCAATGGGTTCCAATGTCTTCATGCTGTTACCAACATTTGCTATTGTGTCTTTTTTTGTTGTTGTAATTGCTTTACAGAATATTGTTGTTTTCTGTCAAACCTCAACATGAGTCAGCCATAGGTATACAAACCTCCCTCCTGTCTCCCTCCCCATCCCACCACTCTAGGTTGATACAGAGCCCCTGGTTGAGTTTCCTGAGCCATACAGCAAATTCCCATTGGCTATCTATTTTACATTTGGTAATGTAAGTTTCCACGTTACTCTTTCCACACATCTCACCCTCTCCTCCCCTGTCCCCATGTCCATAAGTCTATTCTGTATGTCTGTTTCTCCATTGCTGCCCTGTAAATAAATTCTTCAGTACCATTTTTCTAGATTCTGTATATTTGCATTAGAATACAATATTACTCTTTCTCTTTCTGACTCACTTCACTCTGTACAATAGGTTCTAGGTTCATCCACCTCATCAGAACTGACTCAAATGCATTCCTTTTTATGGCTGGGTAATATTCCATTGTGTATGTGCAGCACATCTTCTTTATCCATTCATCTGGCGATGGACATCTTGGTTGCTTCCATGCTCTAGCTATTGTAAATAGTGCTCCAATGAACAATGAGATACATGTGTCTTTCTCAATTTTGGTTTCCTCAGGGTATATGTCTAGGAATGGGATTGCTGGGTCATATGGTGGTTTTATTCCTAGTTTTTAAAGGAATCTCCATACCATCGTCCACTGTGGCTCTATCAATTTAAATTCCCACCAACAGTGTAAGAATGTTCATTTCTCCATACCATCTCCAGCATTTATTTTTTGTAGACTTTTTGATGATGGCCATTCTAACTGGTGTGAGGTGATATCTCATTGTGATTTTGATTTGCATTTCTCTAATACTGATGTTGAGCATCTTTTCATGGGTTTGTTAGCCATCTGTCTGTCTTCTTTGGAGAAATGTCTGTTTAGATCTTTTTCCCACTTTTTGACTGGGTTATTTTTCTGGCATTGAGTTATATGAGCTGCTTGTATATTTTGGAAATTAATCCTTTGTCAGTTGTTTCATTTGCTATTATTTTTTCCCATTCTGAGGGTTGTCTTTTTACCTTGCTTATAGTTTCCTTAGCTGTGCAAAAGCTTTTCGATTTAATCAGGTCCCACTTGTTTACTTTTGTTTTTATTTCCATTACTCTAGGAGGTGGGTCATAGAGGATTTTGATTTGATTTATGTCATTGAGTGTTCTGCCTATGTTTTCCTCCTAAGAGTTTTATAGTTTCTAGTCTTACGTTTAGGTCTTTAATCCGGTTTGAGATTATCTTTGTGTATGATGTTAGGAAGTGTTCTAATTTCATTCTTCTACATGTAGCTGTCTAGTTTTCCCAGCACCATTTATTGAAGAGGCTGTCTGCCCCATTGTATATTCCTGCCTCCTTTGTAAAAAATAAAGTACCTATAGGCACATGGATTTATTTCTGGGCTTTCTATCTTGTTCCATTGGTCTATATTTCTGTTTTTGTGCCAGTACCATACTGTCTTGATGCCTATAGCTTTGTAATATAATCTGGAGTCAAGAAGACTGACTCCTCCAGCTCCATTCTTCTTTCTCAAGACTGCTTTGGCTATTTGGGGCCTTTTGTGTTTCCATATGAATTGTGAAATTTTTTGTTCCAGTTCTGTGAAAAATACCATTGGTAATTTGATAGGGATCACATTGAATCTGTGGATTGCATTTGGTAGCATAGTCATTTTCACAATATTGATTCTTCCTACCCAGGAACATGGAATCTCTCTCCATCTGTTTATGTCATCTTTGGTTTCTTTCTTTAGCGTTCTTATAATTTTCTGTGTATAGTTCTTTGGTCTCTTTAGGTAAGTTTAGTCCTAGACATTTAATTCTTTTTGTTTGAAATGGTGAATGGGATTGATTCCTTAATTTCTCTTTCTGATTTTTCATTGTTAGTGTATAGAAATGCAAGTGATTTCTGTGTATTGACTTTGTATCCTGCAACTTTGCTAAATTCACTGATTAGCTCTAGTAATTTTCTGATACTATCTTTAGGGTTTTCTATGTACAGTATCATGTCATCTGCAAACAGTGAGAGTTTTACTTCTTCTTTTCCAATTTGTATTCATTTTATTTCTTTTTCTTCTCTGATTGAGATAGCTAGGACTTCCAAAACTATGTTGAATAATAGTGGTGAAAGTGGACACCCTTGTCTTGTTTCTGATCTTAGGTGGAATGCTTTCAGGTTTTCACCATTGAGAATAATGTTTGCCATAGGCTTATCATATATGCCCTTTACTTTGTTGAGGTAGGTTCCTTCTATGCCCATTTTTTGAAGGGTTTTAATCATAAATGGGTGCTGAATTTTGTTAAAAGCTCTTTCTGCATCTATTGAGATTTTCATATGACTTTTATCTTTCAATTTGTTAATATGGTGAATCACATTGATTGATTTGCATTTATTGAAGAATTTTTACAGTCCTGGAATAAACTCAACTTGATCATGATGTATGAGCTTTTTGATGTGTTGCTGAATTCTGTTTGCTAAAATTTTGTTGAGGATTTTTACATCTATGTTCTTCAGTGATATTGGCCTGTAATTTTCATTTTCTGTGTTGTCTTTGTCTTGTTTTGGTATCAGGGTGATGGTGGCATCATAGAATGAGTTTGGAAGTGTTCCTTCCTCTGCAATATTTTGAAAGAATTTTAGAAGGATAGGCATTAGCTCTTCTCTAAATGCTTGATAGAATTCTCCTGTGAAGTCTTCTGGACCTGGACTTTTGTTCCTTGGAAGATTTTTGATCACAGCTTCAATTTCAGTGCTTGTAATCAGGTTGTTCATAATTTCTATTTCTTCCTGGTTTAGTCTTGGAAGTTTAAACTTTTCTAAGAACCTGTCCATTTCTTCCAGGTTATCCATTTTATTGCCATATAATTGTTCATTATAGTCTCTTCTATTCCTTTGTATTTCTGCATTGTCTGTTGTAACCTCTCCTTTTTCATTTCTAGTTTTGTTGAAATGATTCTTCTCTCTTTTTTTCTTGATGAGTCTGGCTAAAGGTTTGTCAATTTTGTTTATCTTCTCGAAGAACCAGCTTTTAGTTTTATTAATCTTTACTATTGTTTCTTTCATTTCTTTTTCATTTATTTCTGCTCAGATCTTTATAATTTCTTTCTTCTATTAATTTTGTTTTCTTTCTTCTTCAAGTTGTTTTAGGTGTAAAGTTAGGTTATCTATTTGAGGTTTTTCTTGTTTCTTGAGGTAAGATTGTATTGCTATAGACTTCCCTCTTAGAACTGCTTTTGCTGCATCCTATAGGTTTTGAGTTGTGTTTTCATTGTCATTTGTTTCTAGAAATTTTTTGATTTCCTTTTTGATTTCTTCAGTAACTTGTTGGTTATTTAGAAACATGCTGTTTAATCTTCATGTGTTTCTTACAGGTTTTTTTTTTTTTTTTTT
>SJYQ01002511.1:133261-153235 GCA_006410935.1 Redunca redunca
TTTTTTTTTTTTTTTCCTGTAGTTGATATCTAGTCTCATAACATTATGGTCAGAGAAGATGCTTGATATGATTTCAATTTTCTTAAATTTATTGAGGTTTGATTTGGGACCCAAGATGTGGTCTATCTTGGAGAATGTTCCATGTGCACTTGAGAAGAAGGTGTATTCTTCTGCATTTGGATGGAAATGTCCTGAAGATATCAATGAGATCCATCTCATCTAATGTGCATTTAAGACATGTGTTTCCTTATTAATTTTCTGTTTTGGTGATCTGTCCATTGGTGTGAGTGGGGTGTTAAAGTCTCCCACTCTTGTTGTGTTCCTGTCAATCTCTCCTTTTATGTCTGTCTTAAGTATTGAGGTGCTCCTATGTTGGGTGCATGCTGCTGCTGCTGCTGCTGCTAAGTCACTATTTACAATTGTTGTCTCCTTCTTGGGTTGATCCCTTGATCATTATGTAGTGTCTTTCCCTATCTCTTGTAATATTTTTTATTTTAAGGTCTATTTTGTATATGAGGATTGCTACTCCAGCATTCTTTTGCTTCCCATTTTCATGGAATATATTTTTCCATCCTCTCACTTTCAGTCTATATGTGTCCTTAGGTCTGAAGTGGGTTTCTTATAGACAGCATATATACGGGTCTTGTTTTTGTATCCATTCAGCCAGTCTGAGTCTTTTGGTTGGAGATTTAATCCATTTACATTGAAAGTAATTATTGATATATATGTTCCTATTGCCATTTTCTTAACTGTTTGGGGTTGATTTTGTAGATCTTTTTTCTTCTCCTGTGTTTCTTGATTGTATAAGTCCCTTTAAGATTTGTTGTAAAGCTTGGTGGTCCTGAATTCTCTTAACTTTGGCTTGTCTGAAAAGCTTTTTATTTCTCCATCAGTTTTGAAGGAGAATCTTGCCAGGTACAGTAATCTTGGTTGTAGATTTTTCCCTTTCAGTATTTTAAATATATCCTGTCATTCCCTTCTGGCCTGCAGAGTTTCTGCTGAAAAATTAGCTGTTAAGCATATGGGGTTTCCCTCGTATATTACTTGTTGCTTCTCCCTTGCTGCTTTTAATATTCTTTCTTTGTGTTTAGTCTTTGCTAGTTTGATTAGTATGTGTCTTTGGTGTGTTTTTCCTTGGATTTATCCTCTTTGTGCCTCTTGGACTTGATTGACTATTTCCTTTTCCATGTTGGGGAAAATTTCAACTATAATCTCTTCAAAAATTTTCTCATACCCTTTCTTTTTCTCTTCTTCTGGGATCCCTATAATTCAAATGTTGGTACATTTGATGTTGTCCCAAAGGTCTCTGAGACTATCCTCAGTTCTTTTCATTCTTTTTGCTTTATTCTGCTCTTCAAAAGTTATTTCTACTTTTTTGTCTTCCAGCTCACTGATTTGTTCTGCTTCAGATATTCTGCTATTGATTCCTTCTAGAGTATTTTTAATTTCAGTAGTTGTGTTGTTTGTCTCTGTACGTTTACTCTTTAATTCTTCTAGGTCTTTGCTAATTGATTCTTGCATTTACTCCATTTTGTTTTCAAGGTTTTTGGTCATCTTTACTGTCATTATTCTGAATTCTTTTTCAGGTAGTTTGCCTATTTCCTCTTCATTTATTTGGACTTTTGTGTTTATAGTTTGTTCCTTCATTTGTGTAGTATTTCTCCGTCTTTTCATTATTTTTTGTTAACTTATTGTGGTTGAGGTCTCCTTTTCCCAGGCTTCAAGGAAAATTCAGTTCTTTCCTTCAAGAAGGTTGAATTCTTTCTTCCTTTTTGTTCCTGCCCTCCTAAGGTTGGTCCAGTGGTTTGTGTAAGCTTGGTATAGGTGAGATTTGTACTAAGTGTTTGTTTGTTTTTCCTTTGATGGGCAAGGCTGAGTGAGGTGGTAATTGTGTCTGCTGATGATTGGGTTTGTATTTTTGTTTTGTTTGTTGTTTAGTAGCACCACAGGGTGTTACTGGTAGTTGGGTGATGCTGGGTCTTGTATTCAACCAGATTGCTTTGCATGAGTTCTCACTACTTGATACTCCCTAGGGTTAGTTCTCTGGTAGTCTGGGGTCTTGGAGCCAGTGCTCCCACTCCAAAGGCTCTGGGCTTGATCTTTGGTCAGGAATGAAGATACCACAAGTGATTTGTTATGGCATTAAGTGAGATTAAAACAAATATCCAAAGATGAGAAACCAAAGATGAACCTCAGACAAAAGTTACAAAGTCAGGCAAATAATAATTAAAATAATGGAATATACACATATACATATATACCCATGAGTAAGGTCAAAACAGCCCAACAAAAATAAAGTACAGTAGATTGACCCAGCGAACAAAGGAAATAAAAAATTATATTTACCAGTTAAGAACAAAACTAACTAAAGCACAAACCAGAAAACAAAACTAAAGCAAGGTGGGGAATAAAGCCATGAAAATAAAACTAACAAATATGTTAAGAGGAAAGGAAAGAAAGAAAAGAAAAAAAGAATAGTAGATCAGTTTAGTTCAGTTCAGTTGCTCAGGCAGTCATGTCCAACTCTTTGCAACCCCATGGACTGCAGCATGCCAGGCTTCCCTGCCTTCACCAACTTGTGGAGCTTCCTCAAACTCATGTCCTTTGAGTTGGTGATGACATCCAACCATCTCATCCTCTGTCATCCCCTTCTCCTTCCACCTTCAGTCTTTCCTAGCACCAGGGCCTTTTCCAATGAGTCAGTTCTTCACATCAGGTGGCCAAAGTATTGGAGTTTCGGGACTGCTTTCCTTTAGGACTGACTGGTTGGATCTCCTTGAAGTCCAAGAGACTCTCAAGAATCTTCTCCAACACCACGGTTCAAAAGCATCAATTCTTCACCATTCAGCTTTCTTTATAGTCCAACTCTCACATCCATACATGACTACTGGAAAAACCATAGTGTTGACTAGATGAACCTTTGCTGGAAAAGTAATGGCTCTGCTTTTTAATATGCTGTCTAAGTTGGTCATAGCTTTTCTTCCAAGGAGCAAGTGTCTTTTAATTTCATGGCTGCAGTTACCATCTGCAGTGATTTTGCAACACAAGAAAATAAAGTCTCTCACTGTTTCCATTATTTCCCCAACTATTTGCCATGAAGTGATGGTATTGGGTGCCCTGATCTTCATTTTTTGAATGTTGAGTTTTAAGCCAACTTTTTCACTCTCCTCTTTCACTTTCTATCAAGAGGCTCTGATTTAGTTCTTCTTCATTTTCTGCCATAAGGGTGGTATCATCTGCATATCCGAGGTTATTGATATTTCTCCCAGAAATCTTGATTCCAGCTTGTGCTTCATCCAGCCTGGCATTATGCATGATGTACTCTAATATAAGTTAAATAAACAGGGTGACAATATACAGCCTTGATGTACTCCTTTCCTGATTTGGAACCAGTCTATTGTTCCATGTCCAGTCCTAACTGTTGCTTCTTGACCTGCATACAGATTTCTCAGGAGGCAGGTAAGGTGCTCTGGTATTACCATCTCTTTCAGAATTTTCCACAATTTGTTGTGATCCACACAGTCAAAGGCTTTGGCATAGTCAATAAAGCAGAAGTAGATGTTTTCTGGAACTCTCTTGCTTTTCGATGATCCAATGGATGTTGGCAATTTGATCTCTGGTTCCTCTGCTTTTTCTAAAGGCAGCTTGATCTGCCTTTTCTAAGTGCAGCTTGAACATCTGGAAATTCACAGTTCACATACTGTTGAAGCCTGGCTTGGAGAATTTTAAGCATTACTTTACTAGTGTGTGAGATGGTTGCAATTGTGTAGTAGTTTGAATATTCTTTGTCATTGCCTTTCTTTGGGATTGGAGTGAAAACTGATCTTTTCCAGTCCTTTGGCCACTGCTGAGTTTTAAATTTGCTGGTATATTTAGTGCAGCAGTTTCACAGCATCATCTTTAGGATTTGAAATAGCTCAACTGGAATTCCATCGCCTCCACTAGCTTTATTCATAGTGATGCTTCCTAAGTTCCACTTGACTTCACTTTCCAGGATGACTGGCTCTTGGTGAGTGATCACCCCATCATGGTAATCTGGTTCATGAAGATCTTTTTTGTATTGTTTTTCTGTGTATTCTTGCCACCTCTTCTTAGTAGCTTCTGCTTCTATTAGGTCCATACAATTTCTGTCCTTTATTGTGTCCATCTTTGCATGAAATGTTCCCTTGGTATCTCTAATTTTCTTGAAGAGACCTTTAGTCTTTCCCATTCTATTATTTTCTTCTATTTATTTGCATTTATTACTTATTTCTCCTTGCTATTCTTTGGAACTCTGCATTCAAACAAGTATATCTTTCCTTTTCTCCTTTGCCTTTAGCTTCTCTTTATTTCTCAACTATTTGTCATGTCTCCTCAGACAACCATGTTGCCTTTTTGCATTTCTTTTTATTGGGGATGCTCTTTATCACTGCCTCTTGTACAGTGTCACAAACCTCCATCCATAGTTCTTCAGGCACTCTATCAGGTCTAATCCCTTGAATCTATTTGTCATGTCCACTGTATAATCATAAGGGTTGATTTATGTCATACTTGAATGGTCTAGTGGTTTTCCCTACTTTATTCAATTGAAGTCTAAATTTAGTAATAAGAAGTTCATGATCTGAGCTATGGTTAGCTCCTGGTCTTGCTTTTGCTGACTGTATACAGCTTCTCCTTTTTTGGCTGCAAAGAATATAATCAGTCTGATTTTGGTATTGACCATCTGGTAAAGTCTATGTGTAGAGTCTTCTCTTGTGTTGTTGGAAGAGTGTGTTTGCTATGATCAATGTGTTCTTTTGGCAAAACTCTGTTAGACTTTGCCCTACTTCATTTTGTATTCCAAGGCCAAATTTGCCTGTCACTCCAGGTATCTCTTGACTTCCTACTTTTTCATTCCAGTCCCCTATAATGAAAAAGACATCTTTTTTGGGTGTGAGTTCTAGAAGGTCTTGTAGGTCTTCATAGAACCATTCAATGTCAGCTTCTTCAGCATTATTGGTCAGGGCATAGATTTGGATTACTGAGATATTGAATGGTTTGCCTTGAAAAGGAACAGAGATCATTCTGCCGTTTTTGAGATTGCCTCCAGGTACTGCATTTTGGACTCTTCTGTTTACTGTGATGGCTACTCCATTTCTTCTAAAGGATTCTTGCCCACGGTAGTAGATATAGTGGTCCTCTGAGCTAAAACCCATTCCAGTCCATTTTAGTTTGTTGATTCCTAAATTGTTGATGTTCACTCTTGCCATCTCCTGTTTGACCACTTCCAATTTTCCTTGATTCATGGACCTGACATGCCAGGTTCCTATGCAATATTGCTCTTACAGCATCAGACTTTACTTCCATCACCAGTCACATCCACAACTGGGTTTTTTGCTTTGGCTCTGTCTCTTTATTCTTTCTGGAGTTAGTTCTCCATTGATCTCCAGTAGCATATTGGGCACCTACTGACCTGGGGGGTTCACCTTTCAGTGTCCTATCTTTTTGCCTTTTCATGCTATTCATGGGGTTCTCAGGCAAGAATACTGAAATGGTTTGCCATTCCCTTCTCCAGTGGACCAGGTTTTGTCAAAACTCTACACCATGACCCATCCATCTTGGGAGGCCCTCCATGCATGGCTCATAGATTCATTGAGTTAGACAAGGCTGTGTGATCAGTTTGGTTAGTTTTCTGTGATTGTGGTTTTCATTCTGTCTGCCCTTTGATGGATAAGGACAAGAGGGTTGTAGAAGCTTCTTGTTAGGAGAGACTGACTGGGTGGGATACTGGGTCTTGTTCTGCTGGGCCATGCTCAGTAAATCTTTAGTCCAGTTTTCTGTTGATGGCTGGGGCTGTATTCCCACCCTGTTGTTTGACCTGAGACCAGACTATGGTGGAGGTAATGAAGATAATGGGGACCTCCTTCAAAAGGTCCCATGCAGACACTGCCACACCCAGAGCATCTCCCCCTGCAGCAGGTCACTGCTGGATGCATAGTTAAATAGAGATGCATAGTTAAATAAAGAAGATTTATATACATTAAAGGTTAACTGCAAGGGGAAAAAACAGTAGGAAAAANTTGAAAAGGAACAGAGATCATTCTGCCGTTTTTGAGATTGCCTCCAGGTACTGCATTTTGGACTCTTCTGTTTACTGTGATGGCTACTCCATTTCTTCTAAAGGATTCTTGCCCACGGTAGTAGATATAGTGGTCCTCTGAGCTAAAACCCATTCCAGTCCATTTTAGTTTGTTGATTCCTAAATTGTTGATGTTCACTCTTGCCATCTCCTGTTTGACCACTTCCAATTTTCCTTGATTCATGGACCTGACATGCCAGGTTCCTATGCAATATTGCTCTTACAGCATCAGACTTTACTTCCATCACCAGTCACATCCACAACTGGGTTTTTTGCTTTGGCTCTGTCTCTTTATTCTTTCTGGAGTTAGTTCTCCATTGATCTCCAGTAGCATATTGGGCACCTACTGACCTGGGGGGTTCACCTTTCAGTGTCCTATCTTTTTGCCTTTTCATGCTATTCATGGGGTTCTCAGGCAAGAATACTGAAATGGTTTGCCATTCCCTTCTCCAGTGGACCAGGTTTTGTCAAAACTCTACACCATGACCCATCCATCTTGGGAGGCCC
This sequence comes from Redunca redunca, assembly GCA_006410935.1. NCBI lineage: Eukaryota > Metazoa > Chordata > Mammalia > Artiodactyla > Bovidae > Redunca > Redunca redunca. The sequence continues at coordinate 139,866 of SJYQ01002511.1, forward strand.
TCCATGCATGGCTCATAGATTCATTGAGTTAGACAAGGCTGTGTGATCAGTTTGGTTAGTTTTCTGTGATTGTGGTTTTCATTCTGTCTGCCCTTTGATGGATAAGGACAAGAGGGTTGTAGAAGCTTCTTGTTAGGAGAGACTGACTGGGTGGGATACTGGGTCTTGTTCTGCTGGGCCATGCTCAGTAAATCTTTAGTCCAGTTTTCTGTTGATGGCTGGGGCTGTATTCCCACCCTGTTGTTTGACCTGAGACCAGACTATGGTGGAGGTAATGAAGATAATGGGGACCTCCTTCAAAAGGTCCCATGCAGACACTGCCACACCCAGAGCATCTCCCCCTGCAGCAGGTCACTGCTGGATGCATAGTTAAATAGAGATGCATAGTTAAATAAAGAAGATTTATATACATTAAAGGTTAACTGCAAGGGGAAAAAACAGTAGGAAAAAGTAAATGTAGAAAAAATAACAACAAGTTTTAAAAATTAAAATTAAGAAAAGAAAAGGAAAACTCCACAGAACTGCAAAAGCCCAACACAGGGGGAGAGGTTTATAAGAACAGTAAAAATGTGACTGAGGGAAAAAAAAAGCTCAAAAGCTTAATTAGATTTCATAGTGCCAATAAAATCAAGAACTACAACGGGGTGGGGGGAAGGAAAAGAAAAACCCAAAAGAATGTACAGAACAAGTCAAAACATAAGAATAATAAATGTTTTTCTTGAGTCACTGCTGTCAGAGTCCCTCTCCTCACTGGGAGTCACAGTCTACTTCACCTCCCTAGGATGCTCTCCAACCCTGTGCTGATCTCTGGACCTGCTATGGGGCAGTTCAGATTCTAATCTGGTCCTACTCCTGTGTGTTCTTGCCTCCAATGTCCACAGCTATCAGAACTAGTGTGTTTTCTTTTATGGGAGCTCTCAATTATCATTTATATATTCCATAGACAGAGTCTGCCTAGTTGATCATGTGGATTTATTCTGCAGCTTGTACAGCTGGTGGGAAGGTTTTGAGTCTTCTGCCTTATCCACACTGCCCCTGGGTTTCAACTGTGGTTTTATTTCCACCTCTGCATGTGCGTCGTCCACTGGGGTTTGCTCCTGAGGCCTCCCTGGAGGACTTGGTTTTGCCCCTGTGAGGGCCAGTGTGGAGGTGGTGCAGCTGCTTGGATTGCAGGGTTCTGGCAGCACCAGGTACTGAGGGGAGATGGCAGCTAGGACAGCAGGAAATATAGTGCTCTCTAGAAGGGTATGGCAACCAGTATTGGCCAATATGCTCCAGTATTCTTGCCTGGAGAACCCCTCTCCCTGACAGAGAAGCCTGGCAGGCCACAGTCTACAAGGTGGCAAAGAGTCAGACACTACTGAAGTGACCCTGCAAGTATAGAAGCAAGATTTTTTTTGCCTGTAGCAGCTCTGCCCCAGTGAGAGTTGAGCGTGAAGGTGATGCTGCTGCTTGGCTTGCAGGCACCTTGGCGGCACCAAGTGTTCAGGGACAGGGACTGTCTCTGCTATAGGAGTTATGGCTCTTAGCAGCGTCTTTTTCGAGCCTCTGGTAGCTGACGATCAGAAGGCCTCTTTGGCCAGTTCTTCTCCATAGCTCTGCCCATTCAGGCACTTAGAGGGCTCCCTTGCCTGGGGTCCTTCTCTGTTCAGTGCGACAGGCACATAGAGGGGCCCCCCTGACTGGGGTCCTTCTCTGTAGATCAGCGTGTCAGGCACTTAAAGGAGCACTCTGGGTGGGGTCCTACTCTCGTTCCCTATGTCAGGCATTTGATGGCCCAGCCTCTCTATTGTTCAGCTGCCGATGCTGGCATGTGGGGAGAGAGAGGCTATGGTGATGGCTCCACCCCCTACACATGACTCAGCAGTATCACCTAGCTTCCATGGCTGCCCTGCTTTCCTCCAAGGCATTTCCCACCATGATCTCCTCCCTCACATTCCCTTGATCCATCTCTCCTCAGTCAACAGCAGCCCTCACTCTGGGATTGCTCCACAATCCCTGAACTCCAGCTCCGAGCTCCTTTCCTTCCAGGGAACCTGCGTCCCTGTCTGGGGTTTGTATGGCTGTGGCAAGGACTGTCTGACTCTCATTCCATTTAGGCTGCCACAAATCAGCTGTTCCACTCTCAGCCTTAAATGTTTCTCCTCTGACTCAGACAATTGCCCCAACATGGGGACTGGACCCCTGCTTCAGTTCCCCTACCACTAAGGGCAGGTGCAGTCCTACTAACACTCCTGTTTTTCCCCCTAGTTCCTTCATCTTATTGAGTTTTGCGTGGTTCTATATATTCTTTTCCACTGGTCAGGTACTCCTGTCCACTCTCAGCTGGTGTTCTGCATGCACTTCTGTGTCTGAAGATGTATTCCTGATGTATCCGTGGAGAGAGGTGTACTCCACGTCCACCTACTCCTCCGCCATCTTGTTCTCCCATGTCCTATGTGTCTTTTTGATTATATCTACTCTTATGGATGTGAAGTGGAATGTTATTGTGATTTTGATTTACATCTCCCTAATAAAGTCAAGCATCTTTCATATTTCATTACTGGCCATTTGTACATCTTCTTTGGAAAAATGTCTATTTATTCTATGTATACCATTTTCCCACTTAAAAACTGGGATATTTGTCTTATTGTTGAGTTGTAAGAGTTCTTTTAATATTGCATACTAGACTTTAATCAGATATAAGGTTTGCAAAATTTTCTCCCATTATATGGGTTGGTTTTTCCACTTTCTTTGATAATTTCCTGTGAAGCACAACAGTTGTGTGTTTTTTTTTAATGTTTGCTTTTTTGGCTGTGCTGGATCTTAGCTGTGGCACACAGGATCTTTTAGTTGTGGCACAGATCTTTTAGTTTCCTGACCAGGATTTGTACCCCAGGACCCCTGTGAAGTTTTAGCCACTGGACCACCAGGAATGTCCCAACAGTTTTTAATTTTGATGAATTACAACCCTGAATATTTATTTGAAGAACTGATGCTGAAGCTGAAGCTCCAATACTTTGGCCACCAGATGTGAAGAGCCAACTCATTGGAAAAGACCCAGATGCTGGGAAAGATTGAAGGCAAGGAGAAGAGGACAGCAGAGGGTGAGATGGTTAAATAGTATCACCAACTCAATGGATATGAATCTGAGCAAACTCTGGGAGATAGTGAAGGACAGGAAAGCCTGGAGTGCTGCAGTTCATGGGGTCACAAAGAGTTGGACACGGCTCAATGACTGAACAACAGTAACACTGAAGTACAATTTACCATTTTTTTTCTTGTTTGTGTTTTGGTGTCATATCCAAGAAACAATTACCTAATCCACAGTCACAAAGATTTACCCCTATGCTTTCTTCTAAGAATTTTATAATCCTTTTTAGGTCTTTGGTCTATTTTGAGTTAATTTTTGTGTATGGCATAAGGTGGGGCTCCAACAATTCTTTTGCATGTGGACATGTAGTTGTGCAGCAACTTTTGTTAAAGTGGCTATTCTTTCTTAATTGAATTGTCTTGGTACTTTTGTTAAAATCAACTAAAAATAGATAAATGGTTTTATTCCTGGATTCTCAATTCTCTCCTATTGATCTATGTATCTCTCCTTATGCCATCACTACAATCTTGATTACACTGTCTTATAGTACATTTTGAAATAGAAAACACAAGTCTCCAACTTCGATCTTCTCTTTCAAGAAGGGACCTTTCCTGGGTACCTTTAATTTCAATATGAATTTTAAGGTCAACTGGTAAATTTTGCAAAAAATGACAGCTGGGATTTTTTGCTAGAGATTACATTTAATCTGTAGGTCAATTTTGGGTATATTGCCATTTTAACAATATTAAGTCTTCCCTCCTATGATCATGTAATGCCTTTCCTATTTATTTAATTCTTTTCCAATTTCTCTCAATAAAGTTTTGTAGTTTTTTGTGTACATATCTTTTGCTATGGTTTTTAGAAAATACTGTTGCTAAGTATTATATTCTTTTGATGTTATTGTAAATGAAATTTTTAAAATTTCATTTTCATATTGTTTATTGCTAGTACAGATATGTAATTGATTTTGGGGTACTGATCTTGTAACCTCATGTCTTTCTAACTGCCTTTTTAGCTCTAACAATTATGTTCTCATGTTCAAATTGTCCCAAATTTGGCAAGTTGGATCCTCTTCAAGTTGTTCTTGTTTCTTTTTAATGAGGCTCCATCAGTGTTTGAATACTTACTTGATTGTTGGCATAAGATTTCACAGTGTCATCTCAACTTTCCCTTCCAAGACCTGGAATTAGTCAATTCTCCACAGAGTTCTGGTCTCTTTTAGTGGGATAATGGAGTATTTAGAAACCACCAGGATCCTGGCACCCAGTATGCTCATTGTTATTGTGGTGACATTAGATAGAATTAAGAAATGTATATATTTTAACTTATAAGTTCATACTGATGTTTCTAATTCAAATTTAAATATTGCAAGATTTTTCCATACCCTCTTTTATTTTATATTTTCTTCTCAAACTGAAAATCTTATTTCCTGTTCACATTGATATATTTATCTGCTTTGTCCCAGTGCTACTCTCTGTATTATGTAAGTCAACTCATTGTGTTCTTTGGGTACTAGGAAGTTCTTCTTTTAAAAAATTGTCAGTCTAGTTCAGTAGTGTATTTAGTGGCCTAGCTGATTTACATCTGGTACTAGCTCCTTATTTTCTTGAAGACCAGTAGCAAGCAGTTGACTGACAGACAGTTGGCTGTTAATTTTCATATGTCAGTTTTACATTTGGCTATATTAGGGAATTACTTTATTATTTCTGTGTTATAATACTGATTCTGTTGGCTCTTCCATGTTTAATATCTGTACATAGGAATAGTTTTACCTGTTTTCCACTTTTTTAGTTCTAATTGTTTTCTCTTTTGTTTCTAATTGTTTCTCTTTCTGCACTGGTTAATATTTCCAACAGTGTTAAGTAGTAGTGGAGACAATAGCATCCTTTATCTTGTTTCTGGCCTTAGAAGGAATCTGTCTCATGTTTCTCCATAAATAAGACTTCTTAAATTTCCTCCATTTCAAAATGTAGCTATGTTCCTTTCACTGATTCTTTCCTAAGATATTTTAATTATGTGTCTATGTCATATTCCATTGATTTATATTTTTCTCCTGATTATCTCCTTCCTTGGAATTCTTGATTAAATTTGTTGATTTTTTTCGCTAGCTGTTTAAGTTGAAAATTTAATTCATTTATGTTCATTTTATCATTTTTATACATGTTTAAGAGTGTGAGTTTTCCTCTGATTATTTTTGTAGCAGCATCTCACAAATTCTGACATGCAATGCTTTCATTATAGTACTTATAGAAATTTTTCGATTTCGTTTGTATATTCTCTTTACACAAAGGCTGTTTAATAGTTTTTCTTTCAAATTCTATGTAGAAGGGTTTTTGATTTTTCAATTTTGATATTAATTTATAGTATTATTACATTGTGGTCAAAATTTTTTAGTATGGGACTTCCCTGTTGGTCCAGTGGTTGATTCTGTGCTCTCAATGCAGGAGACTTGGGTTCTATCCCTGGTTGGGGAACTAATCTCACATGCTGCACGATGGGGCCTAAAGTAAAGAAAAAAAATATGGGGGGTATGATTTCTACCTTACTGTATCTTTGAATGTTCTTTTGTCAAGCTTTGTGACTATCCATGAATGCTTGAAAAGAAGCTAAATTCTCTATTGTTCCATATCTGCATTATTTATTAATAAGTTATGGACAACTATAAAAGAGTTTCATCATTAAATTTATTAAGTGTTGTATCTGAGAAAAATGACATTGTTAATCAGGATTATATTATGATATATTTAAGTAAGATTCTACTAGAAATCTGGTTTGGTTAATCACTTGTTTCTTCTAGAAGTCTATACTTTTTTTGGCCACACAGTGCGGGATATGGGATCTTAGTGCCCCAACTGGAACCTGCACCTCCTGCATTGGAAGCATGGAGTCTTAACTGTTGGGCCACTGGGGAGATCCAAGAAATCCCTGCTTCTTAATCTCTTAAAATGGGATATGTCTGTTGGCCAAAGCCGGAAAGAGGAGGAAAATTTCTTACTTTTCAATTACCCTGAAGTGAACAATGAAAAATATTTTTAACTATCAAACTCTCAAAAATTTAAAATACTAATAATATTCAGGATTGTGAGGTTATAATGTAAAGGGAAATTTATATACTGTCACAGAATATACAAATCGATAGAGTCACTATGGAAGGCAAATTGCTAGTATATATCTTATCAATATTAAAAATTCACATGTCTTTTGTTCCTATATTCTATTTATTTCAAGGACTCCTTTCTACAGAAATACATATGTGCACAAAGTTATATACAATATATGTTGAAGTCTTGTTTGAAACAGCAAACACTTGAAATAACCTGAATATCTTACAGTAAGGGTATGGTTAGTAGTAAATAATAAATCATAGTCTATCCATATATGGACCATTGTGCACTGGGTAATTTTCCAGATATATTGTCTGCTTGCTGTTTGGCTGCACTGAGTCTTTGCTGTTGCATGTGGGCTTCCTCTAGTTTCGGTGAGCAGGGGCTCCTCTCTAGTTGTGGTGGGTGGGCTTCTCATCATGGTGCTCCTCTTGTTGCGGGGCACAGGCTCTAGGGTGTGTGGGCTTCAGGGCTTGTGGCGTATGGACTCAGTTGCCCTGTGGCATGTGGAATCTTCTCATACCAAGGATCAAACTTGTGTCCCCTGCATTGGCAGGGAGATTCCTAACCACTGGACCCCTAGGGAAGTCCATTAATAAAAAATATAAACGATTCTAGATTATACCATTTATATAAAAACTAGTATGTATGTGTTTGTGTGTGTGATGGATAGTAAGTCCATTACTCAGGTATACAAGAAAAATAACTTCTTTTATTTTTATAATTTGGTCTAATTTCTGTTTTGAATCCTCACTGTATCAACTCTAGATATACTCTCAATGAATTTGAAGTTTATCATTCCTTTTCTCCAGGGGTGCATCTGAGTTTCAGGGAACTGGGAGCCGGGGGGTGGGGGCACGATTGGTCCCTCTGGTACTCAAGGTCCTCTGTCAACACAGGCACCTGCCAAGATACCCATCCTCCTGATGTGTGGTCCCCTAGGTGTTTCCATCCTGTCAGCCCAAGAGTTTCTCTCTGCTGCTGCTCCATCTTGTTCCTGGACACAGAAGTCATTTGTCAGGCCCAGGACTTGTTTTGCTGTTTCTGTTCCCTGCCAGGGTACTGAACAGTCGACGAGGAACATCTCAGAATGCTGCCTCAGAGGCAACCTACCAAGACTCTCACTCCAGAACTGTCTGAAATCTATGTCCTCACTACTTTCTTTCAGACTCTCTGCTCCCCTCCTCCCAGGGAAATATCCAAGGGAGAAGAAATGATGAGTGAGCAATCCCTCTGTCCTTAATTTTCTTACTTAGCACTATAGAAACTAAGGTTCATCCTCATTCCAAGGGTTTTAGACTTTGGAAAACCAAAGCCAAGGAAAGACCCTCACAGCCCCCATACTTGTCTTTTATCATCCTCCCCTCAATGAGCACAAAAAAAGCCAAGCTGTTTAACTGGAGAGTTACAGCAAGAAAGGAAGAAGTAAACCAGAAAGAGAAAAATAAACATTGTATATTAATGCATAGATGAGAAATCAAAAAAAATTGGTATGACAATCTTATTTACAAAGCAGGGACAGATGTAGAGAACAAACATGGATACCAAAGGGGAAGGGAGGTGATAGGATGAATTGGGAGATTGGGATTGACATATATACACTATTGATACTATGTATAAAATCTAATGAGAACCTATTGCAAAGCACAGGGAACTCTATTTGATGCTCTGTGGTGATCTAAAGGGGAAGGAAATCCAAAAAAGAGGGGATATATGTATACATTTAGCTGATCTACTTAATGTACAGTAGAAACAAACACAACATTGTAAAGCAACTATACCTCAATAAAAAATTTTAAAACCTTATCAATTTTCAAAATAAAAATAAAAAGAAAGGACTGTGGTCGATATTTCTCAATATCTTATAGTGATATTTTTTTACTCATATTTATTCATATGTGGAAATGTAGAAGAAATATCTTGAAAGGTATATGTCAAACAATTAAGAGTGACTGCCTCTGGGGAAGGCTGTGAAAAGTGGGGAGCTGCAACCCTGCTGTGTGCCTGGAAGGTGACAGAGAATGACATTTGTGAACCCACTAATGACTCCACACACTCCAAACTAGAGGTTCAGAAAAAGTGATGTGTATGAGATACTCCTTTTAATCCCTCCTTGTTGGCTGACTTTTTACAAGCAGATCGGATGTCACCTCTCATTTATCCCCTCCTAATGGATACAATTAATAAATAAGGATTCATCAAATGAGTTTCTGATCTATATTTAATTTCCAATTGGAATCTTCGGAGTCTCCTGAAACTCTATTTTATCTCTGCTGTTTCAAATTCTTGTGATGAATTTTGTTTTTGTCACCAAATCTGTTAGGGAGTAGAAAATGAATCACTTGCTGATTTATCATGCTTGATAGTCTTTTGGTTCAAATATAAAGAGGAAGACCTAGGGGACTTTCTTGGTGGTCCAGTGTGTAAGAATCTCCTTTCCAATGCAGGGTAGTGGGTTCGATCCCTGGTCAGGGAACTAAGATCCCACATGCCATGGGGCAGCTAAGCCTGTGTACCACAACTACTGAGCCCATGTGCCACAACTAAAGAGAAGTCCACACACAGTGAAAGATCCTGCATGCCACAACTAAGGCCCGATGCAGCCAAATAAATAAACATTAAAAGAAAAAAGAAGAAGAAGACCTAAAATGGAGGAGGGGTGAAAGCGACAGGTTAAACACCCAGTCCCAGGACAAGTCACCTGCAAAGATCAGTGGAAGCAGATCCCTGTGTCTGAAGCAAGGTCACATCTGTTTTATAGGCCTCTGCTTTTGGCCTTGATGCTGCAGTGATTTAGTGGAAGTAAAATTATATTTATTAGATTTATAGCTGGGAGGGATTGCCTTTTGAATAAAGCACTCAAGATTTTGAAAGACCTTGAAGTTAGGTCAAAACAACAAAATGCAGTTTAATGGAAATGAATGCCAAGTCCTACATTTAGGCTTAAAATATTCAGCAGTTGCAGAAGTATAGAATGGGAGGAACTTGGCTTAATAATTTTATGAAAAAAATTCTGAGATTTTAGGTAACTATACACTAGCCTAATCTACTGTTTAAAAATCTTCCACCCTCTAAAAAGACAACTAACAGGATCTTCACTCATAATAGAAATATAGTTTTGTGTTTAGATTAATGGAGGCATCTTGTACTTAGCATTGGAGATATTTCCAGATTTCTTGTTAGTGAAAAATATGAACAAAACATAGACTATGATACCACTCATATAAAAAATGCGTGTGTGCATGTGTGTAGTGGATATGAACTAAGTCTTATATTTAGCTTTCAAAATTCAGTTATAGGAGTAAACCTTCATAAATGATTTTTAAATGAATTTTTTAAATGTTAAAAAATTACCAAATGAATTCCTCCTCATGGTACATATTTTGGTAGTCACTGAATATGTAGTATTTGGGCAATACCTGAAGTACCTGGAGAGGTTCTAAGTTCTACTTTTTAGAAAAGTATTGTGAAAGAAGAAAATATTCAGAAATAAATGGAAAGGAGGAGTTGCAGAAGTGGGGTAGGTAGGTGAAGGACCCAGGGCTGAGTGTGGGGAGGGGATAAGCAGGCATAATCTTCAGATATGTAACGAACAGTCCACGGCAGAGCTAAGTGTCATAAAGAGGGTAATCTGTGATCAATACAAAGAAGGCCTATAACATTTATTACTATTCCAAAATGAATAAGGCTGAGTTCTCTTTCCACTGTGTTGCCTGTTAGCCGGGAAGATGATGATGATGATGTGAACAATAACAGTTATTATTTATTGAATGTTTACTAAGTGTTTTTCATATATTTAACACCTTCATTTAATACCTACAACAGTGCTACGAGGCTCAGAGAGCTTAAGTACGTTTCCCAAGGTTTGATTGTCTACCTACAAACCCCCAAAATTGGGATAGTCCAGTGCATCCGTATTTCAAACACTTTTTGCTCTAGTCACCTAAGACTTTTTAACAGTGTGATAGTTCAGCCTTTTTCAGTTTACAGTATAGAATCTGACAACAGTGGATGTTCAGTGTACATTAGTGTGCATTAGTTGAATGAGGATGAATAATCTATGAATATGAATGAGGTATCATGTATTATGAATGGATTCTGGAATAAAATGCACTCTGTTACGGTTACAGATCTTAAGATGAACCCAAGAAGCATAAAGCATGTTTCTATATTGTCTAATAGAACTTTCTGCAACAGTAGAAACTTTAACTATGTTCTTTATGCTGTCAATATAGTAGCCACAAGACACTTGTTATGACTGAATATTTTTAATCTGGGAAGTTTGGACTTTGCTGGTGATCCAGTGGTTAAAACTCCCCGCTTCCAATGCAGGTGGCATGGGTTCTATCCCTGGTCTGGGATCTAAGATCCCAAATGCTGCATGGTGCAGCCGAAAATAAATGTGGCTAGTTCAACTGAGGGATTTTTAAATTATTCAATAAAATGTTATTAATTAAGTGTAAAGGCAAATAGCTGCATGTGTCTAGTGGATGCTGTAATGAACAACATAACTCCAGAAGCTTTGTTGTTGTTACTGTTGTTTTTGCATTTCCTGTACTTGACTGCAAGAGGGGTGAATTGTGTGAGGAGGGTATACAAGGGTGATGATTATACTGAGTTAGATGAAGTCAGCTTGTCCTGGGCTCACCTGGGAGGTGTATCAGGCTGGCTGAGAAGTCACAGGCATCATGAGCAAAACACTAATTAAAGAACAGGTACATTGAACCCATGGGTAGGATGTCCTCATGGCCCCCAGGCTGATTATCCAGAAGAAAGAACTAAACTCCATAGGGAAGAATCATGGCTGATAGGATATGCAAGCTGCTAATGGGGCAGGATCACCTCTCTATCCCTCAGGGTCGTGACCGCCAAAGTTCATGGGTCACCAAATTCACGTGGACAAAATAAAAATCAAGATTGCTCAGAATTTTAAGGGACTTTATTGACCTCTTAGTGTATGCCATGGAGGTGATTTAGTCACTAAATCATTTCTGACTCTTGCAACTCCATGGACTGTAGCCCGCCCAGGCTCCTCTGTCCATGGATTTTCCCAGGCAAGGATATTGGACTGGGTTGCCATTTCCTTCTCCAGGGGATCTTCCCGACCTAGGGACTGAACTCACGTCTCCTGCATTGCAGGCAGATTCTTTATTGACCGAGCCACCAGGGAAGCCCTACCCTGAAAGAATTCCCAAGTCCATCTCACTGTTTTACTTGTGCCATCTTCTCCTTTGCTCACCAAGTTTCAGTTATGCCTGTCTTCTCTGTTCCTGCCCAGAATCTACCAAATCTCAGCAGACTATTGAGACTAAGAGTATAAAATTCTGGAGCCAGTTAGCTGGAGTGAAAATTCTTCCCTTGCTGTTTATTAGCAACTTATTAACATTTCTATGCCTCCGTTTTTTTATTTGCAAAATGAAAATAATAATAGTACTTACCTTATAGGATTGCTGAAAGGATTAAATGTATGAACATATGTAAAGTACTTAGAGTATTACCTGAGCCATAATAAGTATTATAAAACCATTGGTTAATATTATTAGTAATATTAATGTAGTTCTCCTACATTGAGATCTGCTTCCCATACCTTATATATCTTTCCCCTGGACAACTGGTCATCCTGCAGGTCTCAAAGTTCACGTCATTTTCTCAGGGAGCTGTTTCCCTTTCAGTGAATTTAGCCACCACACACTCACCCCCACCACTATATGTTCTAACACTACTGGTACACTGGGCTTTTCCTTCATAGAACCTATTCCACTTGTGTGATTATCTGTTTGGGTAATTGGTTATTTAAAGTCTTTCTTCTCCATTAGACCATAAGCTCCTTGAGTAAAAGAACCACAGTTGTTCAGTTTTTCAGAGTTATATCCCACTGTATCAGGGACTAGTGGGATATTTGTTCAGAGTAATTATTTAATGAAAGAAAGAATTAATGGACGCCTGTTAGTATCACAGGATAAGGCAATGTAACATTTCAAGCCAAGCTCACAGAAGCACTCTCTGAAATATTAAAAAACCTTCTCCATTTTGTAGCAGCTTTTACTATCCAGCCCGTTTAGGTCCCTCCATCATCATCAACAACCCACAGTTGAAAATGAGAAGCTGCAGTAATTATTCATGGAAGAAGAAAACATAAACCAGCAAACGTAATTGAGAGAAAATTATCCTTAGAGGTTACATCCAGTGATCTGATTTGCTTTTTGTGGCCCCTTGGGAGATGGTGATATGCAGCTCCAGCGAATCTTCCTTGGAAGTGTCCATCTGGCACCATGTTGCCAGGGACACCACTCAGAGTTAGAGATTTCTCCCCCAGTATGCCTTCTCTGTAGGGGTATTTGTAAGAGTACTCTGACTGCTGTAACAAATAACTGCAGAATCTCAATGCCAGACATAGCAAAGGTGTTCCTTGCTCACACTGCAGTTCAATGTGACTGATGGAAGAGCAGAAGGAATTTGTTTTATGCAGTCATTCAGGGATCCAGCTCCCTCCTTCTGAAAGCTCCACCATCCCTCTGGGCTTCAAAAATCAGTCAGTGGATCTTCAGCTTCCAGTCAGCTGATGTGTGAAGAAAGAGAGCATGGAGGGTTATGTGAGAACGGTCAGAGGCCAGGCTTCTGAGTGATGTACTTCATTATTCCCCATTCCTTTGGCCAGACTTAGTCACTTGGCCATGTCTGACTGCAAGTTAGGCTGGGAAAGTAGTCTAGCTGGGGCCCAGGAAGAGGAGGATATTGGTGAGCACCACCCATAGCATATTCAAAAGCAGAGTACTCTGCCGACTAAGGTCCGTCTAGTCAAGGCTATGGTTTTTACTGTGGACAGGTATGGATGTGAGAGTTGGACTGTGAAGAAGGCTGAGCGCTAAGAATTGATGCTTTTGAACTGTGGTGTTGGAGAAGACTCTTGAGAGTCCCTTGGACTGCAAGGAGATCCAACCAGTCCATTCTGAAGGAGATCAACCCTGGGATTTCTTTGGAAGGAATGATGCTAAAGCTGAAGCTCCAGTACTTTGGCCACCTCATGGGAAGAGTTGACTCATTGGAAAAGACTCTGAAGCTGGGAGGGATTGGGGGCAGGAGGAGGAGGGGATGACAGAGGATGAGATGGCTGGATGGCATCACTGACTCGATGGATGCAAGTCTGAGTGAACTCCAGGAGTTGGTGATGGACAGGGAGGCCTGGTGTGCTG
>SJYQ01002511.1:160208-183907 GCA_006410935.1 Redunca redunca
CTCCTTGGAAGAAAAGTTATGACCAACCTAGATAGTATATTCAAAAGCAGAGACATTACTTTGCTGACTAAGGTCCGTCTAGTCAAGGCTATGGTTTTTCCTGTGTTCATGTATGGATGTGAGAGTTGGATTGTGAGGAAGGCTGAGCACTGAAGAATTGATGCTTTTGAACTGTGGTTTTGGAGAAGACTCTTGAGAGTCCCTTGGACTGCAAGGAGATCCAACCAGTCCATTCTGAAGGAGATCAACCTTGGGATTTCTTTGGAAGGAATGATGCTAAAGCTGAAGCTCCAGTACTTTGGCCACCTCATGTGAAGAGCTGACTCACTGGAAAAGACTCTGATGCTGGGAGAGATTGGGGGCAGGTGGAGAAGGGGACGACCCAGGATGAGATGGCTGGATGGCATCACGGACTCGATGGACGTGGGTCTGAGTGAACTCTGGGAGATAGTGATGGACAAGGGAGGCCTGGCATGCTGCAATTCATGGGGTCGCAAAGAGTCGGACACGACTGAGCGACTGAACTGAACTGATGTACAGCTTTATGCATTGCCCCTAGTGGGAACATTGTGCAAAACTGTAGTCTAATATCACAGCCAGTATAGACACTGATACAGACAAGATACAGAACAGTTCCATCACCACAGCTCGCTCTCTCCTGCTGTACTTCCAAAAAAAATTTTTTTTTTTAATTTATTTAACTGTGCTGGGTCCTAGTTGCAGCACGCAGACTCTGAGTTGCAGCATGTGGGATCTAGCTCCCTGAGCAGGGATTGAACTCAGGGTCCCTGCATTGGGAACCTGGAGTCTTAGCCACTGGATCATCAGGAAAATGCCTCTTGTTGTACTTTCATAACCATACTCATCTCCCTCATCCCTGGCAACCATGATCTGTCTTTGATTTACATAATTTTTACCATTTCAAGAATATTACATAAATAGAATCATATAGTATGTAACTTTGGGGATTGGTTTTATCCACTCAGCATAATTCCCTGGAGATTAGTTTACTGCCTGTAGCAATAGCTTTGTTACTTTTTATTGCTTAGTATTCCATGGCAGGGGTATACTACAGTTTGTTTAACCATTTACCCATCAAAGGATATCTGATATCTGGGTTGTTTCTAGTTTGGGGCTATTACAAATAAAGCTACTATAAACATTGTTGTATATGTTTTTGTGTGAACGTAAGTTTTCACTTTTTTCTGGGATAAGTACCCAAGAGTGTAATTGTTGGGTCTTATGGTAGTTTAGTTTTATCTGTTGCTGTTGTTGAATGTAAGTTTTCACTTTTTTCTGGGATAAGTACCCAAGAGTGTAATTGTTGGGTCTTATGGTAGTTTAGTTTTATCTGTTGCTGTTGTTCAGTTGCCAAGTCATGTCTCACGTTTTGCAACCACATGAACTGCAGTACGCCAGACTTCTCTGTCCTTCACTATTTCCCTGAGTTTGCTCAAACTCAAGTTCATTGAGTCGGTGATGCCATCCAACCATTTCGTCCTCTGTTGCTTCCTTCTCCTCTTGCCCTCAATCTTCCCAAGCATCATGATCTTTTCCAATGAGTTGGCTCTTCACATCATGTGGCCAAAGTATTAGAGTTTCAGCATCAGTCCTTGCAATGAGTATTCAGGGTTGATTTCCTTCAGGACTGACTGGTTTGATCTCCTTGTTTTCCAAGGGACTCTCAAGACGTGAGTCTTCTTCAGCACACAGTTTGAAAGCATCAATTCTTTGGTGCTTGGCCTTCTTTATAGTTCACCTCTCACATCTGTACATGACTTCTGGAAAAACCATAGCTTTGACTAGATGGACTTTTGTTGGCAAAGTGATGTCTCTGCTTTTTAATATGCTGTCTAGGTTTGTCATAGTTTTTCTTCCAAGGAGCAAGTGTCTTTTAACTTCATGGCTGCAGTCACTGTCTGCAGTGATTTTAGAGCCCGAGTTTAGTTTTATAAGAAACTGCCAAATTATTTTCCAAAGTGGCTGTGCCATTTATATTCCTACCAGCAATGTATAAATGATCCAGTTTCTCCCTCTGCATCCTCACCAGCATTTGGTGTTATCACTATTTTTCATTTTAGCCATTCTAATAGGTATGCACTAATATATCATTGTGGTTTTAATTCGTATTTCCTTAATAGCTAATGGTGCTGGGTAGCTTCTCATATGATTATTTGACATTTGTATGTCCATCCTCTAGACTGAAATATCTGCTCAAATCTTTTGTGCATTTCCAATTAAATTTTTTAAAAATTTACTTATATTTGACTGTGCTGGATCTTCACTGTTGCCCGGGCTTTCTGTAGTTGTAGCCAGCAGGGGTGTTTCTCAATGTGGTATGCAGGCTTCTCATTGTGGTGGCTTCTCCTGTTGCAGAGCATAGGCTCTAGAGTGCAAGTTCAGTAGTTACGGAACATGGACTTTTTGCCCCATGACATGTGGGATCTCCCTGGAC
Organism: Redunca redunca; assembly: GCA_006410935.1. Taxonomy (NCBI): domain Eukaryota; kingdom Metazoa; phylum Chordata; class Mammalia; order Artiodactyla; family Bovidae; genus Redunca; species Redunca redunca. Next base: position 162,664 of record SJYQ01002511.1, read on the forward strand.
CAAGTATTAAATACGTGTCCTCTGCTTTGGCAGGTGGATTGTTCACCTCTGAACCATGAGGGAAGTAACCCTTTGCACGTTTTCTAAAAATTGGATTTTTTTAATGCTGAGTTTTGAGATTTTTTATATATTATAAATACTAGTCCTTTGTTGGATAAGGATTTTTTGTCCATTTTGTAGCATATATTTTCATTCTCTTAAAAGGGTCTTTCACAGAGCAAAATTATTTAATTTTTATAGAGTCCGATTTATCAGCCTTTTCTTGTATAGATCATGCATTTGGTGATACCTCTCTGTTGTATTCCAGATCACAGATGATTTACTCTTATTTTTACCTAGAAGTTTTATAATTCTACATTTAAGTCTATAATCCATTTTCTAGACTTTCATATAAGGTGTGAGGTTACATCAAGGTAAATTTTTGCTTTTTTTCCCAACGCATGTCCATTTGCTTCAGCATTATTTGTTGAAACAGCTGTTTGTCCTCCATTGAACTGCTTTTGCATCCTTGTCAAAAATCTGTTGTGTATACATGTATAGGCCTGTTTTTCAAGTTATTTACTGATCTATGTGTCTCTCCCTCTGGCAAGACCACATTGTTTTGATAAATATAGCCTTATAGTAGGCCTTAATATCAGGTACAGTGAGTCTTCCCACTTTATTTTCTTTTTCTAGGAAACAAAGTTTGTTTTACCCTTTCACCTGGGAATAAACTGAAATTTTACAGAAAAGTTGCAAGAATAAAGAGTAGGACAAAGCACACCCATATACTCTTTATACAGATTCATCTATTATTATGATTTTGCTGTATTTGCCTTATCATTTGCTTCTACCTTCTCCGCAAACATATATATGAAACTTCTTTGGTAAAGCACTTGAAGGAAAATTAAATGCATCATGACCATTTACTCCTAAATATCTTAGTATGTATTTTCTAAAACTTGGATATTTTCTTACCAATATAATGCTCAACTTCAACAGTTTATCACTGACAAAGACTCTTAAACATATATGAAAAAAAATGAAAGCGTTAGTTGCTTAGTCATGTCTTACTCTTTGCAATCCCCATGGACTGTAGCCCATTAGGCCCCTTTGTCCATGGAATTCTCCAGGCAAGAATACTGGAGTAGGTTGCCATGCCCTTCTCCAGGGGATCTTCCCAACTCAGGGATCGAAGGTGGCCACCAGGGAAGTCCTGAAACACACACATATATATATATATATCTTTCTCTGTGTATCATCTAGATGCATTGAGTTATCAGTTACTTTGGTTATTTAAATTTTGATCATTTGATGAAACTGTCCTATAATAAATCGGGCTTTTTGTTTGAACCTACAAAAATGGCATGATTCAACCTAACATAGAAACTTTATTAAGGCTTTATATATGTAACCTGGCCTCTCTGATGCTCAGTTTCCCCCATCTGTTAAGCGTATATATGGATATATGTGCTCAGTCCTGTCCAGTTGTTTACCTCCCCATGGACTGTAGCCTGCCAGGCTCCTTTGCACGTGGAGTTTTTGAGGCAAGAATACTGGTGTAGGTTGCCATTCCCTACTCGAGAGGATCTTCCCCACCCAGGGATCAAACACTGACCCTTGTGTCTCTAGCACTGGCAGGTAGATTCTTTACCGCTAGCTCCACCTGGGAAGCCCTCTGTTAAGCATGCTGCTGCTGCTGCTGCTGCTGCTAAGTCGCTTCAGTCGTGTCCGACTCTGTGCGACACCACAGACGGCAGCCCACCAGGCTCCGCCTTCCCTGGGATTCTCCAGGCAAGAACACTGGAGTGGGGTGCCATTTCCTTCTCCAATGCATGAAAGTGAAAAGTGAAAGTGAAGTCGCTCAGTCGTGTCCGACTCTTAGCGACCCCACAGACTGCAGCCCACCAGGCTCCTCTGTCCATGGGATACTCCAGGCAAGAGTACCGGAGTGGGGTGCCATTGCCTTCTCCGCTGTTAAGCATAGATATTAATAATTTCTCTCCCATGAGTAACATTGGGAGAGTTAAATAATGTATGTAAAACCCGACACATGAAAGGCATTCTATACACGTGTCGGGTTTTACATACATTATTTACCTCTCCCAATGTGGAGAATCCTAGGGACGGGGGAGCCTGGTGGGGGCCGTCTATGGGGTCACACAGAGTCGAACACGACTGAGTGATTTAGCAGCAGCAGCAGAGCTATTACTGTTGCAGCCAGGCCCTGTTAAGGAGTCTTGGTTTTGCTCTTCTTCTCTTGGACTCCCCCAACTACAAGCAAAATCGCTACAGAGACAAGTGGTGAGAAGGCTGGGCTCCCTCCGCTCTGACATCTCAGTTTCCTCATCTGGCAAATGGGAAAATGCTTCCTACCCCCAGCGGTACTATGATGTTTAATGGCATATGTGCAAAAGTCCCCGGACATAGACTAGGTTCTTTAAAAGAGGGAGAAAAACAGGTGATTCTTAATCTGTTATATGAAGAAAACAGGAATATCTATCACACTTAAAAAAAAAAAATTGGAACATAACGTGGAATCATCCTGAGGAAGTAGAAAGGAATGCATAAATGCAGTTAGAGCCGAGGATTTAGGAATCTGCATGGTTTAGAGACTGTGATTTCCCGGTCAATTACCTGACCTTTCGGAGCTTCAATTTTCTCATTTGTAATTTGGGGATAAAAATCAGCGCATATCCCAGGGGTTTTTGTGTTAATTAATGATGCCGAGCTGTAGTCAGGCAATCTGTCGACACCTCCGGAATTAAGGACGAATGACTAAAGCATTGAGCCGTGAGCTGCTAAGCGCTTCCCCCGGGCTGGCGCATCCCGGCAGCGCCCCCAGGCTCGGCGAGAGCGCGGTACCCACCCCATCCCCCGCCCCCGACCCGACCGCAAGCTCCGCCCCCCGCGGCCGCGTCCTCCCCCGCGACGGCCGGGCACTTGGCAGACGCGCGGCGGCCGGGGAAGCGGGAGGCAACCCTCGGGCGGCGGCGGGCGGCGGGGGAGGGGTGCGGGCGCACAGATGGGAGCAACTGAGAAGAGCGGCAAGAAGAGCCGGAGGCTGTTCTCTTCGCTGCGGCCGTGGAAGGCGACCCGGCGGCTCTGGCGGACGCGCTCGGCTTCCAAGGCTGCGCAGGGTGAGTGTGGGCGCGGCCGCGGGACCTGTTACTGCGCGCCGCGGGCGCCGGCCTTCGACTGCTGGGGGGCTGTGGTGGCCCCGAAGGCCGTAGGTGGCATCTCCCGCTGGGTTCTCGGCCCCCAACCTACCCCCGCAACTCCCCGGGACCCACGGGCGGGGGCGACGCCGTCTGGAGGTCTGGCCCTGCCTGGGCGACCCTCTATCCTGACCCTTGGCCGTAGGGATTAGACCAGTACCAGAGCTCCCCCGGGTCGCTCAAAGACAGTCCTCTTCCCGCGCCTCCAACCCCCTCCACCCGTGAGCATCTCCCCTTGGCCCAGGTGGTTGCAGCATGTTTATTTCCCGAAGTCCCAGTGTGTCCGTTTGGCTCTTAGCAGAGAGAATCCGGGGTGCCTTGGAGAAACAGTTTGCATCTCCCACCCCCAAACACCTGGCCGGCACCTGCAATGCAGTACCCGTTGGGGGAATTAATCCAATCCAGGTCTGCCTTTTAGGTCCTCCCCATCTGGACCCACCCCCTTTCCAACCTGTTATCATGTACGCTGTAGTCACGATTACCTATTTCACAAACACATTCCACCTTGTCCTCAACTAGGCCTTCACTCACATGTGAATCAATCACTGACTTTCGTTCATTCCAAAACGTTTATTGAGCTCCCCAGTGTGTCAGGGCCGGGAGAGAACCGAATAGACAAGGCCACAGCTCATGGAACTACTTCCAGAAGGGGAACCTACATTGCACACGTCAGACCGGTAAAAATCCTCATTACAAATTGCCGCGTGTACTTGGCAGGAATCAGACCATCTGCTGGGAGAGACAAAAAGGTAGAGGGGCCCTGGCTCACGTGCAAGGTGGCCAAGGAGGGTCTCTGAGGCGGGGCCACTGCAGCGGAGCCTGAAGACTGATCCGGAGTTACTCCAGCATGGAGCCAGGGTTAGAGCATCCTGCCAGAGGCAATAACAGGTGGATAGCATCTCAGTGCCTGAGCTTAGCAAGGGGAAAGTAAGGGAGACAGGGCCTGCTCAGGGTCTGAGTAGGATGTGACAAGCAGTTGGGATTTTATTCCAAGTGAGCTGGGAAGACACTGCATGTTCCCGGCATGTTCTGAGCACAGAGCCTGATCCGGTATGCTGGCTCACTGCTTTCTCTCTATCTGCAGTGGCCGTGCGTTGGTCTCTCAGCCTGGCCAATTCCTACCCATCCCTCAGGACTATCACAAATGCCATCTCCTCTGTGAAGCCTTTCCGGGGGTTCGTGCAACCTGTGGCCTCTCTCTTGGTATTTTGTCATCCACAGGGCGTTCGTCACTGTTCATCTGCTGTTACAGGTTCCATGTAGGCAAGTTCTCATCCACTTCATCTTTGCATCCCCCACCGAGCTAAGTCAGGATTTGGTACTTTTAAGATACCTGTTTGCTTGTGTGTGTGTGTCTCCTGTCTTGTCCTTTTCATCTGTTTCCATCATGTGAGCATTCTTATTCCGAGGCTAACATGCCTTGAGCTCTAAAATGGCCGACCGGGGCCAAAGGGAGACCGCACCAGGGCCCTGTCTTTGGCGTTGGCGCCATCCCCTCCTCCACCCCAGGGTGGTTTGGAAGATTAAATGAATTAATGACTTAATAATGGTAAAGTGCTGGCACATAGTAAGCATTCTAAAGAGAAATTTGACAAAGGACAAAAACAATTTTTAACTATTTATTGTGTTAGAAACAAGCTTTTCAATTATGGATAGTTAGGGAGACTCGGTGGCTTGGTATTGTCATCTTGCAAGCTTTCAAAGGATGTATTCTTACTTTTAGTCAGTGTGCCAATTAAATTCCTTTCTCCTTGCATCAAACGGTTGCTGAAACTTAGTAGGTCTGAAGGCTGACCACCCCCCCTCTTTTTTTTTTTCAGCTTGCCTGAGTAGTTGAATAGATTGGGAATTGCAACAAGTATTGCTTTAGTGATACTTACATGCATAATGTTACTCTGGGTGTTGTGTGAATGTTTTACAAAAGAGGAATAAACGGATATTCCTACTGCAGTGAATTGGGTTAGGATAAGTTTTCTAGTTTAAAAATTTTTAAACCCAGGTGTATACCGTGTACACAGCCATCCTCTCCTCTTCTCTGTTCCCATACTAGACTTCACCCATGGATTCCCAGGGCCCACTGCCATGGCACACCTCTCTTTTCTTCAGTAGGATCTTGGCTGATCACTATATTTCCCTATTTTCCCCCCACCCCCAACCTGGAGATGAGGCCATTAAAATGTCTTACGTTATATGACACTTTACAGTTTACAGAATAGCTCAACTATGAGGTTTTATTTAGATGTTAACAAACCTTGGAAAGAAGGATGACGGATGGTATTTATTTCCCGCATTTTAGAGATGAGGAAAGTGAAGCAAGAGATGGGGTAACTTGCAGAAGTTCATAGGACTGGTGTGTGACCGATTCAGGCCCGGTTATCCACACAGCTTCCTTTCTTCCACGTCAGACAAAATAAACATGTTCCAATATCTATACTCATAGAAGGAAGAAGTAAAATGAATGAATATTATGCAATGAGTGAAATCCATATCCAAATTTTATTTAATTTTTCTTAAAGGTGGCCTGAATTTCTCATGATGATGTCAACATCGCTTAGGGGATCTATATGGTTTGGTGCCAGACAGACTGTGATTTAAACCTGCCACTGATGAGTGGCACACTAATAAATGGTGTGATCTTGGGCAGGGTGCTGAATCTTTCTAAAACTCATTTATCTATCATATGTGAGATAGGAATGATATTCCTGTCTTAGGTTACTGTGATGATTAAATGGGTTAATGTATATAAAGTGCTTGGTACATAGTAGCTCACAGGTGGTGGTTATTTTTATTAATTTTAGTCCAGATATTCAACCATATGATCACACCAGAAATATGGGAAGTTCAGTGGGTGGTGGGGTGAAACATGACTGGAAGCTCCTTAGGGGGAACAGTTCCTTCTGGACCAACTGGAAGGCCTTCCATGTCAGTATCCTTCTCTCCCCTCCCCCTCTTTTTTTCCACCAGACTACAGGTGAGAAGTAGCATAGCTTCTGGGAATCCTTGGCATCTTTTCAGCTTAACATTTTATCCTGGATGTAGAAGATGAATGTAAATATGTTTATGTATTTATTGGATGACAATACATGAATGGATAAGTAATAATTGAATCCTCTAGGATATATATATTGATTCCTTACTTCCTTGCTAACACTCAGTGGCATCTGCCTTTTTGAAGGGTATGAAGTGGTACTGCCTGGTTGTTTTATATTGAATTTCCCTGACAAATAATGAAGCTGAGGATTTTTTCATACGAATATTGGCCATATGTGACGAAGATATGTGTGAATGCCTGTTTATGTCTTTTCCCATTTTTTCTTGGGGGTTTGTTTTTTTCTTATCTACTTATAGGAGTTCTTGAAATATTCTAGATACTAATGAGTTAGTGGCTTATATGTCCAAGCAACTTTAAAAACTATAGTAACCATGCAAGCTGTTCTAAATGAACAAGCTGTGCTCCAGTAGAAATAAACCCCCCAAGGTGCGTTCATCTTTTATAGAGAATCACATTTTAGTCAAATATCAAAGCTTTTAGGTTATCGAGCAGGGAGCAAATAGTTGGTGGAAGTATTTTGTGAGCAGTAGCCTTTCCTAGTCCTTGAAATGATGGTAGAAAATGGGTCTTATGCTCTTCCCACCAGAAATTACCTCCCACAAACTGTGGTGGGCTGAAGTGCCCTTGCCTGAATTGAAGTTATTCTTTGTAAAGGTTGGAAGTGGAGTCAGTCTCCATCAGCAGGTAGTGCTTCCAGGACTAGTTACTTGGAGGAAAGAACAGAACACTTGTCAGGTGACCCGTGGTTTATGCTCTCACTGCCATTTTCTTAACCATATGTTCCTACAAACAAATCACAATGAATGGGGAGAATGATCACTACCTAGGGATGTTGGAAAGATCAGATGAGATCATAACTATCAAAGGACCATGTAAATGCAAAGTGTGTTTGCTAGGCCCAGGGGAGTAACCAAGCCTTTGCCAGGGTGGGACCCCATACCCTTTGGGCCCCATCCCTTCTACTGTCTGTTCTGCATACAGGTGCCTGATTGGAGGCAATGCGGGCTCCAGACCAGCAGCAACAGTGTCTCCAGAACTTGTCAGAAATGCCAGTCCCTGCCCCCCCACCACAGAGCTACCCAATCAGAAACTCTGGAGGTAGGGCCCAGCAGCCTATGCTTAACCAAGCCCTGCAGTCATTCTTATGTACGCTAATGCTTGAGAACAGGCCTAGTGGGATGTGCAAAGGCTTTAAAGACAGCGAATGTGGGATTTTCAATCTTAACTCTCCCGTTTGCCAGCTTGTGTGATGAGCAGGTTACCAAGTTCTCTGCCTTCCAGGCTCTCACTGATAGAAGGAAGAGGATGTCACTTCCCACCCAGGGTTTGTGAGAAGTCAATGACAGGCAGTATCCAGGTTCTGCCACCATGTAGCTGTGTGTCCTTCAGTAAATCTCCTTTCTTCTTTCTGCCTCAGTTTTCTCATCTGAAAAGATGGGCTGGGACTTCCCTGGTGGTCCAGTGGTTAAGGCTCCTTGCTTCCACTGCAGGAGGCAAAGGTTCAGTTCCTGGTCTGGGAACAAAAATCCTGCAAGCCTTGCGGCATGTCCAGAAAAAAAATTTTTTTAAAAAGAGATGGACCAGCAAGTGTTAACGTGCATGCTGCACAGCTTATTGTGTGCCAGCCATTGTCCTAAACATGTGAATATTTTAATTTTGTTTAGTTCTTACAGTAACCCTGTTTTATAGTCTATTTTATGAATGAGAAAACTGCAGCACAAAAAGGGTAAGTAACATTTTCAAAGTTACACAACTAGTAAGCTTGGATTCAAACCTAGGCAGTGTGCTGTGAAAGTCCTTGCCTTAAAGGCCATGCTTGGCAAATAAGTTCTCTTTAAATGTATGGTGCTGCTGATGAGAAGAGTGCCTGGCACAGAGTAGGCACTGCATGTGTGAATTCTCTTCCCCTTGCCTTGTGGCTTGGCTTCATCAGAACCTACCCAGCTTTTCTGATAGTCATGCTGCCTTCCTCTGCGGTGCCCCTAATCACAAACCCCCCTTCCCCCGCCCACCCCCAGGCAGCAGTTTTCTCACTCCAGACATCTCTCTCACGGCTGAGCAAACCAAACAGAGGCTTGGCTGGGGGAGGACCAAATGTGGTGGTGCAGCTGAAGTCACCCTCCTGTCGCCCTACCCTGGCATGTTTCGGAAATGAATGACTATGCCAGAAGAGGGTCCAGGCAAGGTACTGAAAGATCATTGGGTTTGCCTAGTTTGAGACATAGCCTCCAAGTCTCTTTTGCTCTCAGATTTCCAAGGGAATGTGAAAGCTTTTTTTGCTGAGTTTTTCTTCTCAGTAAAATTTACAGCTGGGCAGTTGAACCCACAGTGTTAACAGCAGCGGGTTTTTTTTTTTTTTTTCATTGTTATTTTGCTAGGACAATGAAAAGCCTTATTCTCTTTCAATTCAGGGTGTCACTCATTGTTCTTGAAATTCTTTTTGGTTTTGCTCTCAAGATGGCCTCCCTCGCTGGGCATGACTCACCAGTCTAATGACTCAGAAGTGGCATCTGAGAAGACAAGGACTGGGCAGAGCTGTGAAGGGACCTGTGGCCAGTGGAGCCTGCCTGACGCTTTCCCTAAACCTGGTTATTGAGATGGAGCATCATTTCCATTAATGGTTGTTGGTACCAGTTTAATAGGAGCGTAGGGTCTGCCAGAGACACTGCCTTGTTCTGGAAAGCTCCAAGGCTTGAGTTCATCCTTGTTCCTCAACTGGGTGTGGCCTTGATGTGGCCACATCCTTGTTTACTGCGGGCCAGACAAGACTTCTGAGAATTACCAAACACTGCTTAGAATGGCCACAGAATCAGACAGTCTAAGGCTTCTGTAAAACCTGTATAATGAGGGAAAGCATGTTCTTGGAGAACCTGCTTGATTAAAAGGGGCCTGGAGAGAGCCTGGCAGGGCTTGAGCTGATCCTGTGTGGCAGGGCTATATAGTTTTCCTGATATGTAATTCTCACAGTAGCCATATTATCTGTTTATTATTTTCTGCATTTTATGAGGAAACTGAGGTGCAGAGGGGCATGCTTGACCCAGATCAGTAGGTGGTAATACTAGTCTTAACAGCATTTATGGAGCCCTCCCTTTATGCCGTCATGTTTTGTGCTGTGTAATTGACATGCACTAACTCACTTGAGCCTCATCCTGCCCTAGGAGGTAGGTGCCTTATTGTCTGCATCTTACAGATCAGGCAGTAGAGACTAAGAGAGGCACAGGAACATATCCCAGCTACCTCAGGAGCCAGGAAATGGCAGAGCTTGTGTTTGGACCCGGCCTCTTCTGCTCTCCTATTCAAACCCAAGCCTTTCCTCAGCGGACCTGTGGAAAGCTCTTGTTCTGAGACCACAGGCTCTTTAAGAACAGAATGTTCTGTTCAACACTGTGTTATTCTTTGTGTTCAGAGCAGTGTCTGGCATAAGGAATATTTATTGGATGAAAGAGTACCTGGATGGTGGCTCTTAGCACTTCCTTCTTCACACTATCTGCCCCTAAAGGAGCTCTGAACTGGGCACTTTTTGGCTGCCCTGGCCTTGGTCCTTGGAGATGGAGATGCCTTTTTCTTTGAGGTGATTTATGGGCCAGCCTGGCTCATTTGGTGGCCAGTGAGGAGTTTCAGTGAAGGCAGATTTTTCTTATTGGCCTTTTTTTCAAAGATGAGCATAAAGTTATTATGCACTGTCAAGGAAAGATGGAAAAATAAATAAATAAAATTACCCCATACTTTGGAGGAGTCTTTAAATTGTGGCAGCTAGCAGTCAACTCCAGGACCCCTAGTGGCCATGACAAGCTTTTGCTCCATAGCTGTGTTAAACTTGGGCTGCAGTAATGAGCAGGTAAACACTAGCAATTAGTTCTCTTAATGTGCCCAAGTATGTTGATAATTATACTTTACATTTATATAGAACTTGGTTTACAGAGTGGCATGTCTGTTCTCTCTTTTGATCTCCTGAACAGCCTGGAATATACACAGGGCAGGAATGCTTAGCCCCACTTTACAGATGAGGGAACTGGTGACAGAGAGGTTAAATCACCTGCCCTACACAACTCAGGGAATAGTGGTAGAGATAGGCCTTCACCTTCGTACCTCTCCTCCCTCCAGCAAAACTTCCATGTCAGTATTGTACTGGGGATGAGAGTAATAGGTTGGTTTATTTTTTTAAAATAATTTTTTATTGGAATATAGTTGATATACAATGATGTGTTAGTTTCTACTGTATGGCAAAGGATGTATTTCTTTTTGTTGTTCTTCTTCCAACTTAGTGAGGGCCTGGATTGGGTCAGTTAATCTTTCTGAATATCAGTTTACTGATCTGTATAATGGGGAATAAACACTGCTCATTAGTGAGTGTACTTGGAGCTAAGGAGGTTGTGACAGTTCAGAACTTTTAAAACAATTTCTGAGTGAAGATTTTTGGAAGGGACTGTGATAACTCTGATCCATTTCCCACAAAATTATGCTAAGTTGTACCTCCCCTGGCCATGCTATCTAAAATAGCACCTCTTTTACCTTATTATCATGCTTCAGTTTTATTCACAGTGTTCACTGCCGTTAATTATATGTTTGTGTTTGTTTGTGGCCTGTCTGAAGCCTCCCACCCACACGTGACAGCCATGAGAGCAGGTACTTGGTCTGTTTGCCTGCACTCCTGAGTCACTAGCAGGTGGAGTTGTGCCTGGCACAGATAACCACTTGTTGAGTGAATGAATGAAGGAATGGATTGGAGCTATGTGATGATTGAAAGTCAGCTGGAACTGGATGATTGAAAGGTTTGCTTGAGTATTCCTGGCTGTCTAAAAGAGGTGTCTTGGTCTGGCTTTCCACAGATCATTTCTGTCTCAGCCATCTAGTGGCTTTAAAGCCTTGAGTACCAACTTATGCCTGGGTGAAATGGGTTCAATAATCTAGGTCCATACAGCAGATACAGGTCATTGTATGGCACTGTATGACGCATTGTAACAGCTGGTGAGTGGCCTGAAGGCTGGGGCTGGTTCTGTCACTGTTTTATCCCCAGTACTTAGCACAGAGCCTGGTCCACAGAAAGGTAAAGGAAATGTTTGCTGAATGAATGAATATGTAAGAAGAAATGGCACAGGGCTCTTAATCCACCTCCAAAATGAAGGTCTCCATTTGAGGATAGGCTTGGTACACGGCATACACATTCCCCTTTCAATTTGAATCAAATCTCTCTGGAGAGAAGGAGGCACTAAACCGTGCCCTAACCTACAGCAAGGAATGGCAAGCCTAGGCTCCAGATCCAGTTCCATGCCGTGTTTTGGAATTTGTGTTTACGTCTGCCTTCATTTCCATCCTTTCCGCTTCAGCATAAGCAAAATTATGACCCAACACACTGACTTGCATGCAATTATCAGAGCCCTGGTGCTCCTCCGTTGAGGGACTTTGTCCCCGAGACTAATGACTGAATGACAGATCTAAAGTCAGAGTTGCAGAATCAGCCGGACTTTCCTGCTCCTTTGCAGCAGAGGCAGGAGGGAGAGAATGAAAGATTCTGAAAATAAAGGTAAGAGGCTGACTGCAGAGGGAAGGCTAAAAGATGCTAGGGTTAAGATGTTACTCCATGGACATGCTGAGTGTATATTAAATGGCTGGTTTAAAATTAGTGTGCATATATTATTTAAAAAGTCTAGTTATGTAATAAACATGACGTTTAAAATTAACTGGTTTCTGGTTTCCAAATACTGTGTCATTCAGTTTTCCATTTTTGTGCTACTAAATATAACAACATTTTTGCATTCTTCATTTAATCCTGGCTGAGAAACACATATTTACATTTCACAAATTTCCTAATAATAGCTTACTTTTATTTCAAGAGTGTTCACATTACTTAATATATAGGTCTTCAATGCATTATTGGAATTGCAATATCTGAAATACTTCAGACTTTTTACAGTCTGGGTTCTTAAGAAAAATGTGGACCAAGAATCCTTTAATGAAGATTCACCTTTTCAGGAGGATCCAACAGGGAGCTGTCACTGACCTTCAGAAGTGTTTTTCTTGCAGAGAAATTTTCAGATGCAAACTCTCCCCCCACCCCAACCCTAGCCTCTGTCCCTAGATCCCTGGGCCCTCCCCCAGCACCTTCCCCCCGCATCCCCCAATTCTGTTGAGGCACGGGGGAAGACAGAACGGATTTAAAGGAAAATTCAGGAAAGGACAAGGGGTCTCTAAAGGGAGCCAGACAAATACTAAGCTCATCGACGATTCTGGAGCATACTGAGGTTTTGAATTCCGAGGCTCCTCACATTTTCTTCCGCAAACGGGAGGAGCTCTAGGTCTCAAGGCTCGGGAGGCCACAGGGCGTACCCCCATCCTGCTCCCGGGAAGGAGCCGTCCTTGGCGCTGCGTAGGTGCTGCTCCCGGTCGGTGCAGGAGGAAGGTGCAGGGTATTCAGGCAGCAAGGCTCCCGGGAAAGCTCCAGGGCAGCCGCCGTTCCACCATCGCACCACCTGGGCCAGCCCCAGCCTCCCTAGCGCTTATTTTAGGGTTTGCCTGCTGCATCGCGCTCCCCCCGCCCCCCAGCAGGCATTCACTGATCTCACCCCAAGCCTCTGCGCAGCACTTGGCACTCCACTCTCTCCTCCCAGAGCGCTCTGCTTTAAGGACACTGCAGCACTTTGCCTCTGGGCACAGGGCTTGGATGCCCAGCTGATGCGTGGCACGCAGCTCCGGGCGGGTTGCTCTTAACCACCGACCCTTCCCAACACCCTAGACGAGTTGCTTGCGTGATCAGTGAAACCCGCACAGGCCCCAAGCCTTCTCCTGACTCTACTGTGCGCAGGACTGCTTGCTTGGCCTTCTTCAGCCCAGTCCTCGGCCACACTTTGTGGCGTGCAGTCTTACTTGTAATGGACAGTGATGTTTGTTCCATATTAAAAATAAACAAAAACCGACCAACCGAACAACTCAAAAACTCACAGCCTGATGCTGGTAGGGAGGCTGGTATTTTAATCTATCACCTTGTTTGTAAGGAAGGCTCTTAAACCATCTCACTTCTATAACAGGCTTTAAAAGGAGCCGGGGTAGCTGGTGTTTGTAGATTTAGGTCTAATAGGCTCTGGATCATTCATGTCCACATATCGATCTCTGTGGTTTTGATGTTTAAATTTTAATTAAACAGCCTGAGCGGGGAGATTTGCATGGCCCTGGTAAATCAAAGAGCACCTGTCCACTGCTATTTGTAAGCCAGGCTCTCGTGGACAAATAAAACATGTGCGTGTTTGTTTAAAATATTTTAAATGAACTCGGGGAGAATGTTGGCCTTTCTTGTGTTGTTTTCAGTAGCTGGAGAAAGGGTTTCTGGAAAGAAAAAAAAATGTGCTTATATGCCTTGTCATGCTAGGCCAGAGGCAGGGTTTAGAAGAAATTAAGACTGAGCTGGAGGCTCAGGTTAGGTTAATATTCACCATCATTTGGAACGGAAACACTCTCACTTTCTCAAGTGTATCAGGATGCTTTAAACTTCAACCCCCCAGCTGCCTTTTTGAGGGGAATTGGTATTTAGAACTTTGTTCCACTTTATTTTGGAAGGAGCCTCGGTCGGAAGTGAGAATGGTTAGGTTCCTGCTTGTTTTGTCACTTAACTCATTAGTGACCTAGCACAAAACCCTTTGGATCTGTTTTCTTATATCGAAAATGGAGTAATCTTAGACCAGAGTACTGTTCTTAAGGTTGTGGGTCATAAGAAAGCAATTTAGTGATTCTCAAGCAACATTGTAGAAAAATGAAATAGGATAGAAAATATTAGAAACCATTATGTATGCTAAGTGTAAATAATTGTTTCCTGTAACTTCTGTTTTAGGTATTTATGTTTATTTATGTAGATATGGGCTGTATTAATGTCCAATCTGTTTCTTATTGCAAATCCTACTCAGAAGAGTTTGAGAAACACTGAAATCAATCATAGCTTCCTAGTTTGTCAAGGAGTCTATGAAATGTGGTTTTATATGCATGTCCACTTTTGTTTGTGTATGATGAGAATGTCAGTAGTTTTTCCTCAAAATTTTGAAAGGGTTTGAGATCCCAAATAGGTTATGAATCATTCTGTTTCCACTAAGGCCCTCACAAGCTAACTTCTTAGAGATCAAAGAATCCTTTCAGGGCTGGGAGATGGGTGTGTGTTGACAGGACCAGTTAAGTGTGAGATGTGAGATGGAGTGTGTGAGCATGTTAAAGAGAAAGTGTGACCATGGTAACCAGACCATGAGAGCTATTTGTAGATTCCAAAGTGCCAGTTGGTGACCTAAATATGAAACATAAATATCTAAAAATTAGTCTTTGTGCTGAAAAGTACCACAGGAAACCCATCAAAATGTGCTTTGTTTGGAAGTTAGCTCTGCTTGAAAAGATTGAAAACAAGAACCAGGTAAAATCTCAAGAGACTGACAGGGACAAATAAACCATCAGAATGTTGGTAGGCAGAAACGGAATTTTTATAAGCTACCATCACATGACTAGTGTTCTCTAAATGTTGAGCTGTGGTTTAATACATGCCTTTCTTTTTCCTCTTTTCAGTACATCTTAAGACAGTCTGATGAGGCTTTTAAACACAAACGGCATTGTATAGCATTTACCCAAGATCTTAAAATGCTCTGCAAGCCAGAAAAAAACTTTGTATGGGGCAACTCAGAAGAAAATAGTTGAATGAGTTAATGACTAGGTATTGGCAAACATGACAGCTAATTATAATAATAACAACCATAGCTCCTATTTAATGATCAAGTAATATGTGAAAAGCTCTCTGCAAGGTGCTTTACACATTGTCACAACACTGCAAGGCTGGAGGTATTTTATGTGTAAAGAACTGAATTGAGAATTTGTACAGGGACACATAGCTAGTAA
This sequence comes from Redunca redunca, assembly GCA_006410935.1. Classification (NCBI taxonomy): domain Eukaryota; kingdom Metazoa; phylum Chordata; class Mammalia; order Artiodactyla; family Bovidae; genus Redunca; species Redunca redunca. The sequence continues at coordinate 177,775 of SJYQ01002511.1, forward strand.
GTGGCAGACCCGGGTTCAAACCTGGGTCATTTTATCTTCAAAACCATTCACATGGTGTGCAAGGGCTTGAGAGTAAGTAGCATGGGAAAATAGCAGAATTTTTAATAAAATTTTCAGCATTATTTATTGCTACTGGATTAATTTACTTATTATAAAAAGGGAAATATGAACTGTAGAAAGTGCTGGGTTTTGCATAATTTTCTAGACTGTGTTTATTTGGAAAATAGGCATTTTAACTCTTAAGTTCAGCTGCAAATTTTCCTTTTATTTTTAAGTTCTCTGAGTATTTTGTACAACAAGATTTTATTTTTAAAAAAATATAAATTTATTTATTTTAATTGGAGGTTAATTACTTTACAATATTGTATTGGTTTTGCCATACATCAACATGAATCCGCCACAGGTATACACGTGTTCCCCATCCTGAACCCCCCTCCCACCTCCCTCCCCGTACCATCCCTCTGAGTTGTCCCAGTGTACCAGTCCCAAGCACCCAGTATCATGCATTGAACCTGGACTGGCGATTTGTTTCATATGTGATATTATACATGTTTCAATGCCATTCTCTGAAATCATCCCACCCTCTCCCTCTCCCAAAGAGTCCAAAAGACTGTTCTATACATCTGTGTCTATTTTGCTGTCTCGCATACAGAGTTATCGTTACCATCTTTCTAAATTTCATATATATGTGTTAGTATACTGTACTGGTGTTTTTCTTTCTGGCTTACTTCACTCTGTATAATCGGCTCCAGTTTCATCCACCTCATTAGAACTGAAGAAACAGAAATAAGAAAGAATAGTGCAGAGTTTGAAAATTTGAGTGGAAACATTTTTTTTTCCTATAGCAGTTTAGGGCAGATAGTTCTTTTCTCAATATTTTTCTATATTTTATTTCAAAATAACAAGCATGACATTTTGTGAGCAAATAAAATTATGCGTGACATTGTAACACATTAAAACTAGGATTAGAGCACACTCTTTTCTGACAGATTTTGATTTTTTACTGAAAGTTATTACAGAATCTGATTGGGAGTTTGAATATTGTCAGATCCAGACTTCTAAACCCTAAATATTTAAAAAACTATGGTGTACATTCCCCAGTCAGCAGTTCAAAATGAAATCAGTGCTGTGCTTAGTTGCTCAGTCATGTCTGACTCTTTGTGACCCCATAGAAGGTAGCCGCCAGGCTCCTCTGTCCATAGGGATTCTCCAGGCAAGAATACTGCAGTGGGTTGCCATGCCCTCCTCCAGGGGATCTTCCCAACCCAGGGATTGAACCCAGGTCTCCCACATTGTGGGCAGATTCTTTACCATCTGAGCCACCAGGAAAGCCCAAGAATATTGGAATGGGTGAACTATCTCTTCTCCAGGGGAACTTCCTGACCCAGTAATTGAACCAGGATCTCCTGCAATGCAGGTGGCTTCTTTACCAGCTGAACTACCAGGGAAACCCCCTTAATGTTGTGTGTGTGTGTGTGTGTGTTTTAACAACCATGACTATTTTTTAGAAAAAGTGATACTTTTAGAGAAAACTCAATTCTTTCAAGATTTTTGTCCTTGCTGCTTGGGACTGTGTAGGTTAGGCAAATGATGTATGTTGGTTGGGGTGATCTATACATGGTTGAGTGAGTTTTCAGCTTTCATGGTTAGCATGAGATAAAGCTGGGTTTAGAGCCTGGACTATGTCAGTGGTTCTCAAATGCACATGATACTGCTTCCTGTTGTTATGTGCTTCCTGTGGAACATACTAGAAATATGCAAGGGGCTCTAGCAGCATTTACTGGGCAGAAACTGGAAATGCTTGATGGCTGGCAATGTTCCTGATTGTTCCATTTAATGATGAATTATTCCTGGGTCCTGTGCAATTTTCAGATGTTTTGCTGAAGAGGTAAGTTGAAAAACTCTCTATACTTTTCTGAGCCTAGAACATATATATTGGTTTTACATATGCACTGAAATTTCCAGGATTAAAAATTCTGTGTAAAGCAAGGAAAGATTTTATTTAATATTTAATTGTGTTTAGAAAAATCACTTGCCCAAAGCACCAATTGGTTTGAGACATCAATACAAGATACCCGTCTCATTCAGTGTATGTACCTGTACATGTATGAATATTATAGCTTGCTTGAGTATTTGTATATTGAAATCCGTATTGTTTTGGTATTTACTTCTCTTTTATGTTATTGTTGATATATACATATAGTTACTGTTTGTGTTAGGTAGATTATTTTATCTTTAAATTTCATCTTGAGATGCTAAACAAGGTAATACAAGATATTTTTATATTTGTATATATGTATGTTAAGAGTGTAGGGCTTCCCTGGTGGCTCAGATGGTAAAGAATCTGCCTGCAATTCAGGAGACCCGGGTCAGATCCCTGGGTTAGGAGGATACCCTGGAAAAAGGGAATGGCTACTCACTCCAGTATTCTTGTCTGGAGAATCCCATGGACAGAGCAGCCTGGCGGACTATAGTCCATGGGGTTGCAGAGTTGGGCATGATGGAGTGACTGACATACACATGTTAGAGTATACAGATGACTTTATTTTTACCTTTTTAATAATTTAAAAGAATTTCAGCAAACATTAAAATTTTTGGAGACTGTGTATTCAATTTTACTTTTCTTTTTCTTTAAAAAAAATTAGAGCAGTCTACAACAATGAGTTTGAGCTGAGCATTAACTGATCTCTTTAAGGGCAGAAATACTGAGATATAGGCATTATAAATCTTCTAAAAAATAATGTCATTGGTAATATACAGTTGTGTTACTATAACTGGAATTTTAAAATTTCACTTTGTAATTGCTGTTAGGATGTAAAAATATAGTTGATTTTTATTTGTTGACTTTATTTCAGTGACCTTGCTAAATTCATTTATTAAATAGTTTTTAATTTTTGTAGATAGTAGGTTTTCTATGAATAAAGATGCTATATTTCTTACTTTCCAGTCCTTATACTTCTTATCCCTTTAATAGCCAGTATTATTGCACTGGCTATGCTCTCTCAAAATGTTTAATAGAAGTGGTGATGGTGAACACCCTTATCTTGTTCCTTATCTCAGAGAAAAAGCTATCTTTCACCATTAAATACATTATTTGATGTAGGATTTACATAGACATTTTTATATTGGATTAAGAAAGTTAACTTCTATTCCTAGTGTGCCAGGTTTTTATCATGAATTGGTGCTGAGTTTTATCAAATGCTTTCCTGTTTTGGGGAGCCCAGCCTGGTGCTCTATGATGACCTAGAGGGGTGGGATGGGAGGAAGGAGGGAGACTTCAGAGGGAGGGGAAATTATATATATATAAACTGATGACTTATTCCTGTTATTGAACAGCAGAAACCAATACAACATTGTAAAGAAATTATCCTCCAATTAAACAAAAAGATAAAAATGTTTTCCTGTTTTGTGATGATCATATGACTCTTCTATATTTATTCTGTTAATATGATGAATTACATTGATTTTTTCTTTTTGAATGATCTTTTTAAAGTTTGAAGTATAGCTGGTTTACAATATTATATGATGAAGATGTACAGCATAGTGTTTCAAAATTTTTATAGAGTATAGNCTTTTTAAAGTTTGAAGTATAGCTCGTTTACAATATTATATGATGAAGATGTACAGCATAGTGTTTCAAAATTTTTATAGAGTATAGATTATATCCCATTTATAGTTGTTATAAAATATTGGCTATATTCCCAGTGCTGTACAATGTAATACTTATACTTAGAGCTTATTTATTTTATACATAGTAGTTTGCACCTCTTAATCCCCCTACTCCTTTCTTCCTCCTCTCTCCTTCCCTCTCCCCACTGGTAACCACTAGTTTGTTCTCTGTATCTGCGAATCTGTTTCTGTTTTGTTATATTTATTTGTTTGTTTTATTTTTACATTTATGTTTTGAGTGTTAAACTAACTTTGCATTACTTAATAAACTCACCTTAGTTGTATATTATCCTTTGCATATATTTGCTGGATTTCACTTGCTAATGATTTGTGGCAGAGTGTTTTTGTTCACAACAGAGATTAACCTGTAATTTTCTATTGTGGTGGTGTCCTTGCCTGGTTTGGACATGAAGGTTTTGCTGAACTTATAAAACAAGTTAAGAAGTAATTCTTCAGTCTGTTCTCCTGAAGAGTTCTGTGAGGGTTTTGGCTCCTTTTTAGAGTTATTTTCTAAAAATTCACTGGTGGAAACCATTTGTGTCTGGAAATTTTGTTGTGGGAAAGTTTTAAAATATGGATTCATTTATTGTAATAGGTATAGATTTATTTAGATTTCTTATTTCTTTTTGTGTTTTAGGAAGTTTTTTTTAGTGTTTGTTTTAGTAAGTGTTTTTCTAAGAAGTTGTCCATTTTACCTGAACTTTCAAATTTATTGGCATAAGGTTTTCTTTACATCCCCTTATGATCTTTCTAATATCTGTAGGTTGCCTGGTATTTTCCCTACTTTTATTCCTGATATCGATTTTCTATTTTTTATACTGGTATTTCTCAGTTTTTGCATGCATATTGCCAAGATTTTATAAACTGATTAAGCTTCGTAAAGAGCTAGCTGTTTTCGGATGGGCCCCATGGCTTGCAGGATCTTAGTTTCCTGAGCAGGGATTGAACACTCTCCCCCTGCAGCGGAAGCAGGGAATCCTAAACAATGGACTGCCAGGACAGTCCCATGCTCTTTGTTTCTAGCTTACTTTTACTGTGGTCAGAGAATGCACTTTGCTTATTTATTAGACTTTTATTATTTAAAACATTTAAATTTTATATTGGACTAGATTTGATTAACAGTGTTGTGTTAGTTGCAGGTGTACAGTGGAGTGGTTGCTATATGTATTATGCATCTGTTCTTTTAAAAAATTTTTTTGCATTTAGGTTGTTACAGAGTATTGAGCAGAGTTCCATGTGCTATACAGTAGGTCCATGTTGGTTTTCTATTTTAAATGTAACAGTGTGTACATGTTTGTCCCAAACTCCCAATCAATCCCTACCCCCACTCCTGCCCCACCCCCGTAATCATAAATTTCTTCTCTAAGTCTGTTTCTGTTTTATAATAAGTTCATTTGTATCTTATTTTTGATTCTGCATATAAGTGATATCATATGATGTTTGTTTCTCAATCTGATTTTCGTCATTTACTATGATAATTCATGTTGCTGCATGGTCCATTCATGTTGCTGCAGTTGGCATTATTTCATTCTTTTTAATGACTGAGTACTATTTCATTGTGTATATGTATCACAGCTTCTGTGTCCATTCATCTGTCTGTGGACATTCAGGTTGCTTCCAGTTCTTGCTTATTCTGAATAGTGCTGCAGTGAACATTGGGGTGCATGTATTCTTTTGAACCACGTTTTTCTCTGGCTGTATGCCCAGGAGTGGGATTGCTGAATCATACATGTGTTCTGGTTTTAGTTTCTTAAGGAACCTCCACACTGTTCTCTATAGTGGCTGTATCAACTTACATTCCCACCAACAGTGTAGAAGGGTTCCCTTTTCTCCACTTGCTTGCCAACATTTATTGTTGTAGACTTTTGATGATGGCCACTCTGACTGGTGTGAGGTGATATCTGATTGTACATTTGATTTGCATTTCCCTAATAATTAGTGACAATATACAGCCTTGACATACTCCTTTTCCTATTTGGAACCAGTCTGTTGTTCCATGTCCAGTTCTAACTGTTGCTTCCTGACCTGCATATAGGTTCCTCAAGAGGCAGGTCAGGTGGTCTGGTATTCCCATCTCTTTCAGAATTTTCCAGTTTGTTGTTATCCACACAGTCAAAGGCTTTGACATAGTCCATAAAGCAGAAATAGATGTTTTTCTGGAACTCTCTTGCTTTTTCGATGATCCAGCAGATGTTGGCAATTTGATCTCTGGTTCCTCTGCCTTTTCTAAAACCAGCTTGAACATCAGGAAGTTCACGGTTCACATATCGCTGAAGCCTGGCTTGGACAATTTTGAGCATTACTTTAATAGTGTGTGAGATGAGTGCAATAGTGCGGTAGTTTGAGCATTCTTTGGCATTGCCTTTTTTTGGGATTGGAATGAAAACTGACCTTTTCCAGTCCTGTGGCCACTGCTGAGTTTTCCAAATTTGCTGGCATCTTGAGTGCAGCACTTTCACAGCAT
>SJYQ01002511.1:194389-260260 GCA_006410935.1 Redunca redunca
GAGACAGCAAAAGAGACACAGATGTGTAGAATGGACTTTTGGACTCTGAGGGAGAGGGAGAGGGTGGGATGAGATGGGAGAATGGCATTGAAACACGTATACTATCATGTAAGAAACGAATCGCCAGTCTATGTCTGATGCAGGATACAGGATGCTAGGGGCAGATGCATGGGGATGACCCAGAGAGATGTTATGGGGAGGGAGGTGGGAGGGGGCTTCATGTTTGGGAACGCATGTACACCCATGGTGGATTCATGTCAATGTATGGCAAAACCAATACAGTATTGTAAAGTAAAATAAAGTTAAAATAAAAATTAAAAAAAATAATAATTGTAATATAGGAAAAAAAGAAAAGGCAGAGGGACCAGAAATAAAATTGCCAACATCCATTGGATCATCAAAAAAGCAAGAGAGTTCCAGAAAAACATCTATTTCTGCTTTATTGATTATGCCAAAGCCTTTGACTGTGTGGATCACAATAAACTGTGGAGAATTCTAAAAACAATAGGAATACCAGCTCACCTGACCTGGCTCTTGAGAAACCTATATGCAGGTCAAGAAGCAACAGTTAGAACTGGACATGGACCAATAGACTGGTTCAAATAGGAAAAGGGGTACGTCAAGGCTATCTATTGTCACCCTACTTATTAACTTATATGCAGAGTATATCATAAGAAATGCTGGGCTGGAAGAAGCACAAGCTGGAATCAAGATTTCTGGGAGAAATATCAACAATGCAGATATGCAGATGACACCACAACCTCAGATATGCAGATGATAACAACCCTTATAACAGAAGTGAGGAGGAACTAGAGCCTCTTGATGAAAGTGAAAGAGGAGAGTGAAAAAGTTGGCTTAAAGCTCAACATTCAGGAAACTAAGATCATGGCATCTGGTCCCATCACTTCATGGGAAATAGGTGGGAAACAGTGGAAACAGTGGCTGACTTTCTTTTTGGGGGCTCTAAAATCACTGCAGGTGGTGACTGCAGCCATGAAATTAAAAGACTCTTACTCCTTGCAAGGAAAGTTATGACCATCCTAGACAGCATATTAAAAAGCAGAGACATTACTTTGTCAACAAAGCTCTGTCTAGTCAAGGCTATGGTTTTTCCAGTGGTCATATATTGATTTGAGTTGAACTGTAAAGAAAGCTGAGTGCCGAAGAATTGATGGTTTTGAACTGGGTGTTGGAGAAGCCTCTTGAGAGTCCCTCGGACTTCAAGGAGATCCAACCAGTCCATCCTAAAGGAGATCAGTCCTGGGTGTTCATTGGAAGGACTGATGTTGAAGCTGAAACTCCAATACTTTGGCCACCCGATGAGAAGAGCTGACTTATATGAAAAGACCGTGATGCTGGGAAAGATTGAGGGCAGGAGGAGAAGAGGACAACAGAGGATGAGATGGTTGGATGGTATCACTGACCCAGTGGACATGAGTTTGGGTAAACTCCGGGAGTTAGTGATGGACAGGGAGGCCTGGCCTGCTGCTGTTCATGGGGTTGCAAAGAGTTGGACACGGCTGAGCGACTGAACTGAATACTATAATGTCAAATCTAAAGAAAGTGCCAAAGACAAGAAAGCTTGAAAACCATTGATCTAGTGTAGCCTCCAGTCCCTAGGGTGATCAGGGAAGAGAAGACTGAAACTTAGTAAAGGGAGTGTCTCATGGAACAAAGATGGACACTCAGGCTCTCTGACTCCTAGTTCTGTCTTACTTTTCTAACTGCTTGGTTCAGGAAAAGCAGAAGGAGAAACTCAGCATGCAGCAACATTGGAGCTTGATGATATTCTCAGAACCCCAAATGCAGCTTGTGTGAGTCAGCACTTCCTACTCTTTTTCTACCCTCTTCTGCCTCTTCTCTGGTCATTTAAAAACAGATCCTTTTATCTCAGGCAAACTTGGAGATGGTTATTTTATCACCTAAGAATCATTTGACTATGTATGCTTAGGAAAGAGGGTAATTTGTGCCTGTGAAATCTAACAAGGGCCCAGCACAAGGTACATCTGTTCCCATTTCTAAGCCATTTTTAGTTTGGTGCTGTATAGTTTAAATTTAGAATACTTTTTTTTTTTCAAACTGGGGGTGATGGTGCAGAGACTGAACCCAGCTGTGAGTTTTGCTGCTGTGAAATGAATGGGGGAAAATCTGGAAACTCATGTTTAAAAAAGAGGACTCAAGAAAGAGGGTGGCAGGGCAGGGTACTTGCCTTAATTGGGGTCGGTTGGGCCGGTAAGAAGAAAGAAACAGTGGGACATATCTCCGTTTCCCCTTCTGCTTCTGCAAGACTTGGCCTACTGAGGATGTAGTGAGGGTATTTTATGTATAAACACACACACACACACAGGCATACACTCAGACACACACAGACACATACACCTTGGACTTGGTAGTGAATCATTAAGTCATGTTGGATGCATTTTACTTTCTTAAAGGCTAAATTTTGAGTTCCCAAAATGTTGTTCCTTCTTCTTGGAATCTACTTACCTTCCTCTTGCCCAGCCGTCAGTTCTTCTACTCCTCTTTTAAGTAGTAGCTTCCTCAGGAAGAGTTTCTCTTACCCTAGGCCCCTCCCCATGCCCTGCCTTATAACATGCCCTCAGAGCGTCTGTTTTCCCTTTCATGTCACTTCCAATACTTTAAATTACTAGATTAAATTCAGGCAGATCACAGACCTTCAAAATATACTGTAAAAAGGAGGAAAGGAGAAGAAAAAAGGAAAGAAGAGAAGAAAGGAGGGACAGAGGTGAAAGAGAAGACAGCCATGTTTATATCCCTCCTCTCAGAGACTGACAAGATGGGCAGTTTGAGTCTCTGAGTCTCAGTTTTCTCATTTTCAAAACTGAAAGAGTAATTCAGGTATGCTTCATTTTATTGCACTTTGCAGATACTGTATATTTTTTTTTTTACAAGTTGAAAGTTGGCAGCAACCCTGGGTTGAGCAGCATTTTCCCAGCAGCATTTGCTCACTTCCTGTTTTTGTGTCACATTTTTCCTTTTTGTTATATTTGCTATGGTAATATGTGGTCAATGATCTTTTATGTTGCTCTTGCAAAAGTATTACAACATGCTGAATGCTCAGATGGTGGTTAACATTTTTTGTTTTAGCAATAAAGTACATTGTTTTTTAAGACCTACTGCTATTGTACACTTAATAGATTATGGAATACTGTAAATATAACTTTTATGTGAAAATTGTATGACTTGCTTTATTTTGATATTCAGTTTATTGGAGTCATCCTGGAGCCACACCTGTGACATCTCTGAGGTGTGCCTATAGTTAACTCAGAGGGTTATTGTGAGATTAGAAATAGTGTGTACAAAGCACCTAGTATAGTGCCTGACACATAGAGGTACTTAGTACTGTGTAACTAAAAAGAATATATGCTCCCCCAAAGAAGTTAGGGAAAGCACAGTGGAAGCCTGTAAAATGTTCATTAACCCATACTTTAGAGATACTTTTTCTTAAAATAATTTTATCCCCATAGAAAGTGATATACACTTTCTATGTATGTATGTATGTAGAGTGGTATGGGGATACCACTCTAATGGCAGAAAGAGAAGAACTAAAGAGCCTCTTGATGAAGGTGGGGGAGGAGAGTGAAAGAGCTGGCTTGAAACTAAATATTAGAAAAACTAAGGTCATGGCTTCTGGCCCCATTACTTAATGGCAAATAGAAGGGGAAAAGGTGGAAGCAGTGACAGATTTCCTCTTCTTGGGCTCTAAAATCCCTGCAGATGGTCACTGCAGGCATGAGATCAGAAGACAATTGCTTCTTGGCAGGAAAGCTATGACAAACCTAGACAGTGTGTTGAAAACCAGAGACGTTTCTCTGCCAACAAAGGTCCATATAGTCAAGGCTATGGTCTTCCCAGTGATCATGTGCAGTTGTGAGAGCTGGACCATGAAGAAGGCAGAGCACCAAACAATTGATGCCTTCCAACTGTGGTGCTGGAGAAGACTCCTAAGAGTCCATTGGATAGTATGGAGATCAAACTAGTCAATCTGAAGGGAAATCAACCCTGAATACTCATTGGAAGGACTGATGCTGAAGCTGAAGCTCCAGTATTTTGGTCATCTGATGCAAACAGACAACTCATTAGAAAAGTCCCTGATGCTGGGAAAGATTGAGGGCAGAAGGAGAAGAGGGCGTCAGAGAATGAGATGGCTGGATGGCATCACCAATGTGATGGGCAGGAACTTGGGCAAACTTCAGGAGATGGTGAGGGGCAGGGAGTCCTGATGTGCTGCTGTCCAGGGGGTCGCAGAGTCAGACATGCCTGGGCGACTGAATGACAATGACAACAGAAAGTATATTCCTTTTCTGTGTGTATCTTTATATTTCCATATGTGTGCTTTACCTTGCTGAGATCATGTTTTCTTTTTCACATGTGACTGCCCACTTTCCATGTTTTTAGTGTTTGTGAAATACTGTTATAGTCATAATATTTCATAATAATAACCAGGCCTTCAGTTATTAAAAGAAGATCTAGAGGAGTTCCCTGGTGATCTGATAGTTAGGATACTGTGCTTTCACTGCTGTGATCTGGGTTCAGTCCCTGTTTGGGGGACCGAGATCTCGCAAACCGTGTGGGACAGCCAAAAAAAAAGATCTAGAAACTGACACTTTAACAATTCCAACTTTACCTTTAACTGGGCAGTGTTTATGATTTCGGACGATAATTCAAATCCGAAGAAAATAAATAATATAGTGGCTAGGGTATAAATTGACTTTGTTTTTTAAAAAACACCAAAATCCATCTGAGTAAATTTGAAGCTCTATTTGGCTTTATTCAGTGATTCATGAATCGGGCAGTACTCCATCTAACAATTGGAAAGGAGCTTGGAGGGGCTGTACAAAACGAAAGACTTTTATAGGCAGAAGGGAATGGAAAAAGGAAGTTTCTAAAGAGCAGGTTATTTCAGGCAAGGTTACCTTTCTTTGGGGAAAGGTGGGATCTGTCTGTCAGATTACCTCCCTAGTGCCAACCCGGTAATCCCAGATTGACTGGTTAAAGGTCACATTCCTGGGAGAGGCTGAAGCTGCCATTAGGTTAGATATTATCTTAGTTTATTGACATGGGGCTTAGCATAAGTGATTCCATTTTGGGCGTGTTGTTTCTTTTTAACAGTTTCATCTTTTTGTTCAGACTCTCAGCCTGAAAGATGTGATCAAAATTCAAAGCACCACTCTTAGTCACTGCTCTGTGGTTCTCATAGCTTTTATTGATCCTCTGTGTGATAGTCACAGGTCATGACTGTTTTTTGCTGAATTTCTGTGGTATTCACAGGTCATGATATCAGGTTTACATTTTTAAAGTCAGTCATTTTCTTTGTTCCTTTTCTGATGTTCTAGGCTTATGAAGACCATTTGCTTGGTGGTCAGCAACTCCTAGAGTGGTGGTGGTGGTACTCAGTTGTGTCTAACTCTTTGCAGCCCCATGGACTGTAGTCTGCCAGCCTCCTCTGCCTGCTGATCTTCCAGGCAAGCATACTGATCAGGTTGCCATTTCCTACTTGGAGTAGTCCCAGGGATCTTCCTGACCTGGGGATTGAACAGTGTCTTATGCGTCTCCTGTATTGACAGGTGGATTCTTTACCACTAGCGCCAGGCTGCAAACATGCCTTTAAAGCTTTTGAAAGAATACAGCATACCAGGGGGACTGATACCACTGTTATAAGCAGGGTAATTCCCAATGTCTGGATGCCCTTTGGAGCCATGGTCCCCAAGACATAAATCAATCAAAATTAAATAAGTTAAAGAAAGATCTCATCGAAGGAGTTACCTTTCTAAGCCAGGTGGCTTGCTCAATATTCCTAAGTAATTGAGTTTCAGTTTCCACAGAAGTGTTAATCCAGGTACAACAGCTGGTGTTGACCATAGCACAGATGTCTCTTGGCTCAGCTGGAAGATAATGGACTATCGAGTTATCAAGAACAACTTTGGCCAGAGAGTCTAAGGAATCTTGGGGCAGTTTTTGCTTTAGCATAGGATTCTGCAGTGCTTTCAGGAGTTAAGGAGATATTCCTAATTATAGCCTTATTTTTATTTATTCCTAACTGAGGAATTGGGGCCCTGCAAATGGGAACTAATTCTGAATCATGAGGTCCTTTCTAACTTGGCAGTGTAAATTCAGGGGAGTTGACCAGGGAGGTGTTCCAGTTTGTGAACAGTTAGGGCATAGTTAGATGACCTAAGAGGCATTTCTCATGATGCACCAGCCATCCAGGCATTTATAGGCCCAAAGCCCACACAGCAACTACGCATGCATGCATGCTAAGTCACTTCAGTCACGTCTGACTCTTTGCAACCCTGTGGACTGCAGCTTGCCAGGTTTCTCTGTCCATGGGATTCTCCAGGCAAGAATACTGGAGTGTGTTGCTATGCCCTCCTCCAGGGGATCTTGCTGACCCAGGGACTGAACCTGCATCTCGTGTGTCTCCTTCATTGGCAGGTGGGTTCTTTACCACTGGTACCACCTGGAAAGCCCATGTGCAAAGATGCACTTAACTAAATTGAGATAAATCATAGATAGCTTAAGAGAAAAGATTTCCTTAACTTTTTTTTCTCTAACAAAAAGTGCATCTCTGTTTCTCATACCTTCTTCTACTGAAAGCACACATCCTACTTTCCTTGTATATGGAAGTGTTTTTCATATTATTTTTAGTAGTTTTAATTACATATACTAGAAATTTTAACCCTTGTTTGTTGTTTAGTCACTAAGTTGTGTATAACTCTTTTGCGACCCCATGGATTGTAGATTGCCAGTTTCCTCTGTTCATGGGATTATCTGGGCAAGAAAACTGGAGTGGGTTGCCATTTCCTTCCCCATTTTAACCCTTAAAAAGCTTTTTTTTTCTTTTTACTGAAAACAAATAAGTAGACATTTATGAACTGTATGTTATGCCAACATTATTTAGATTGGCAAACTTATTTAATATCCAGAAACATATGTTTCCTCATATGCAACTTTTAATGTGGCATGAGACATGTTTACTAATAAACTCAAATGTAGTTTTAGTTTCTCTTCAGGAGGAAGCCAAAACATAACTACTGTTTAGTAGTTAATTTTTTATTAGTTTGTCTTGTTTGGGAATGACCCTGATATTCAATAAATTTCCATCATTTAACTTAGTGAAATTGTGAAGTTTTAAGTTTCCAATTAGCATTAGTATATGATATTTGTTTTTATCTTTCTGACTTACTTCACTCTGTATAATAGGCTCCAGATTCATCCACCTCATTAGTTCTGACTCAAACGCATTCCTTTTTATGGCTGAGTAATATTCCATTGTATATATGTACCACAGCTTCTTTATCTGTTCGTCTATTGATGGACATCTAGGTTGTTTCCATGTTCTAGCTGTTGTAAATAGAGCTACAACAAACATTGTGATACATGTGTCTTTTTCAATTCTGGTTTCCTTAGGGTATATGCCTAGTAGTGGAATTGTTGGATCATAGAAGGAAATGGCAACCCACTCCAGTGTTCTTGCCTGGAGAATCCCATGGTCACAGGAGCCTGGCAGGCTTTAGTTCATAGGATCGCAAGAGTAGGACACAACTTAGTGCTATCTTTCTTTCTTTCTATGGTGATTTTATTCCTAGTTTTTTAAGGAATCTCTACTGTTTTCCATAGTGGCTGTATCAATTTACATTCCCACCAACAGTACAAGAGGATTCCCTTTTCTCCATACCCTCTCCAGCATTTATTGTTTGTAGATTTTTTGATGATGGTCATTCTGACCAGTGTGAGGTGATATCTTATTGTAGTTTTGATTTGCATTTCTCTAATAATGAGTGATGTTGAGTATTAACCTGCATTGTTTTTAATGCTGATAATTCTGAATATATACTTATTTTAATTAATGCAACAGACAAACTAGGTCTTATTTAACCAAGATTATTCCAGATCATGTGAACTTGAAAAACATTTTGGCTTGTTTCTGTATTTCTGAGAGTTTTGGAGTATTCAGTCCTTAAAAGTGCTTGACCTTCAACCCAACTAAGTAGAGCTCTTAAGCAGATCAATTTTGGCAATACCATTCAGAGGTATAAAAATATCACACATCTATAAACAGATTAACATATAGACACAAATGCAAATAGTGACCATATAGCCTTTGTTTTAAAATTTTAGACATAAGACAGGTATGATAACACAAAACTTGCAAAACTTAGTTTATAAAAGAAGAGTTGGATCCAAATTATGTTTTGGCAGTTGGAATAAGTTAAGTTCACTTGCTCAGAGCTACAGCTTTCTCCTAATATTTGTGGAGTAGAAATTAAAGATTTTTCTTTCGCCCAAGTTCCAAATAACCTTCCCTCCTTTTTGTTTTCCTTCTGATAAGAATTACCTCCTTGAAGTTTGCATTTTAAACAAATGACCTAGATAGGAATATAAGAGTTTTCTGAGAATACCAAGTAGAACATTTATATCTCAAAAGCTCAGGGAAAGAAAGCAGACTCTTTCAAGAAGGACTTTTATTCACTAAGACCAGAATTTTAACAATACTTACCACAATAACCTTTTGAGATACACAGGGGAAGGTTGAAGATTTTTTAGTTGTTTCTGGAGTTCCATCTTGGGTCTTATAAAGACTCGATTCATAAGACAAGGATAGTTGCTTTTAATTTCTTAGAGAAATCTTTTGCAACTTGAAAGACATCATAGGTTGGTTCAGTCCTAAATCTTTTCACAAGGGCTTTAGAAAAAAAAAAATTCTTCTCTGGGTACATAGTTTTATTTTAGCTTAAGGGAGAAGGCTTCTATTTTTTTAAATATCAGATTCTGAATATAATCCATTTACAAAAACTTTTGAGAGTCCTCCTTGGGTTTTGGAAATTCTTTAACTATAGCCCTGAGTTTGGTCTTTGACCAAGGATTAAAAAGTAACTGTTTTACAGTCTCTTTAAAATGAAAACACAATTCAGACAAAGGATTACTAGAATGAGTACTCAGAAAAGGATAGAGGAGAGCAGTAGGAGTTTATCTCAGTATTATATTCTTTTACTTTGGGTATCTTTTATCTCTTTAATTTTTCATTACCTTTTTGCGACAGACCTTTCAATGGGCTTCCCTTGTAGCTCACTCAGTAAAGAATCTGCCTGCAGTGCAGGAGACCAGGGTTCGATCTCTGGGTTGGGAAGATCCCCTGGAGAAGGAAATGGCAACCCACTCCAGTATCCTTGCCTGGAAAATTTCATGGACAGAGGAGTCTGGTGGGCTACAGTCTGACTAACACTTTCAATGAAGCTATTTTGAATCTTGGAGCTTTTTAGAATTTTCTACACACCAGATTAAACATTCCTTTGATATGGGAATCCTTACTGTCAAGTGCACATCGTGAATGAATGATCTTGTCTAAATGTAACAGTCCTCATAGTGGCTATTGTAATTCTAGGTTGTTTTAAGTAAGATTTTGCCATTTTTGTAGATATACACAGTTTCTGAGACCTTATAATTCTTAGAAATAAAATAAGCAGTTGTGCTGAAAGATGGTATATTTAACTCTTTGGATTTTTAAGGATCCCGTATCTTTTAGCCAAATTTGGGTCTTTTGGAGCCAAATTAATACGTGAGAGGGATGTGCCATGTTGTTGGGGCTTGTGTGGTATTTTACAGTGTAACTCATTGCACAGAAATCTTCTCAAGTTGGAGGGTGACCTAGTGTAAATCTAACCCATTCCATGATCAACTTATTCTAGAATGGGAGTCTTTGGGTTAAGGGGTGAGTGCCCTAACAGCTTCTAAATGCTCAATCTCTGCCCACCAATATTACAGCTTTTTGACCTGTGAGATCCCCATTAGCAATATCCTTTACCTCTTGGGCACATTAATATACTAGCAGTAATCAACAAACTAGGGTCTGCAGACTGATTTTCAAACAGAAAGGGAACAGCCACTGCAGAAATGGGAAGATAAGCAGCCTATCTGATAAAGAGTTCAAAATGATGATTATACGATGCTCACCAACTTTGGGAGACAAATGGTTGAACACAGTGAGAACTTCAACAAAGAGATGGAAAATATAAGGAAGTATCAAACAGAAGTCATAACTAAACTGGAAAATGCACTTTAAGTGTTTAGCAGCAGACTGGATGAAGTGGAGGAATGAATCAGTGAGACAAATCAATGGAAATCACTCAGAGCTGCAAAGTGAAAAAACAATTTAAAAAGGTGACGACGCCTTTAGAGACCTCTGGAACAGCATCAAGCAGAATAACATTTACATTATAGGAGTCCCAGAAGAAGACAGAAAAAGGGAGAAAAATTAATTGAAGAGATAATGGCTATAAACTTCCTTAATTTGAGGAAAGAAACAGACATCCAAGTCCAGGAAACCCAGAAAGTTCCAAATAAGATGAACCCAAAGAGAACCACATCAAGATACTTTATAATTACAGTGATAAAAATTAAGGGTAAAGAGAAAAATTTAAAAACAGCAAGAGAAAAACAACGTATATACAAAGGAAACTCCATGAGGCTTATCAGATATTTTAGCAGAAACTTTACAGGTCAGAAGGGAGTAGCATAACATATTCAAAGGGATGAAAGGAAAAAAAATTCCAACCAAGAATTTTTTACCTGGAAGAATTATCATCCAGAATTGAAGGAAAGATGAGTTACAGATAAGCAAAAGCTGAAGGAGTTCATTACCAATAAATTGGTCTTACATGAAATTCCAGTTTCTCTAAGCTGAAAGAAAAAAAAAGGCACTAATAAGAAAACATACAAAAGTAAAAATCTCATTAGAAAGGTAAATATATAGTAAAGGTATTGGATCAATCACTTATAAAGCAAGTATGAACATTAAAAGACAAAGTAGTAAGATTAACTAAAATTACTATATTATGGGACTCAGCAAGAAGATGTACAATATATAAAAATATACATATATATACATACCCTACATAGAAGGACCAAAATATATAAAGCAAACATTAACAGACTTAAAGGGAGAAATTGAAAATAGCGTAATATTGGTAGGGGAGTTTAAAACCTACTTACAGTAATGGATAGATCATCCTGACAGAAAATCAATAAAGAAACATCAGCCTTAAATGTCACATTAGACTAGATTGACTTAATAGATATGAATAGAACCCTTCATCCAAAAGCATCAGAATACACATTCTTCTCAAGTGCACCTAGAATGTTCTCCAGGATAGATCACAGTTTCACCCAAAGAACAAATGTCAGTACATTCAAGAAAACTGAAATCATTTCAAACATTTTTTCCTTCCAAAGTGGTATGAAACTAAAAATGAAATACAAGAAGAAAACTGGAAAACTCACAAAAACATGGAGATTAAGAGAGAAAAAATATCTAGGCAAAGTGACAAATGACAACAGAAATATGACATCCTAAAATATATAGGGTACAGCAAGAGCAGTTCTGAGAGAGAAGTTCACAGCAATAAAGGCTTACCTCAAGAAACCAGAAACATTTCAAATAAACAAGTACACCTAAAGGAACTAGAAGAACAAATGAACCCCAAAGTTACTAATAGAAGAAGGGGGATCAGAGTGGAAGTAAAATTCAGAGCAGAAATAAAATGAAGGCTAGAAAGACAATAGAAAAGATCAATGAAACTAAGAGCTGGTTCTTTGAAAAGAAAAGCAAAATAGACAAGGCTTTACCTAGACTAACTGAGAAAAAAAAAAGAGAGTGCTCAGATAAATAAAATTGTAATGAAAGAGTGTAAGTTACAGCTGATACCACAGAAATATAAAGGATCATAAGAGTACTGTGAACAATTACACGCCAACAAATTGGACAAAAAGAAATGAACAAATTCCTAGAAACTTGTAGTCTACCAAAACTGAAATAAGGAAGTAGAAAACCTGAATAGACCAATTACTAGTAAGGAGTAAGGAATTTGAATCAGTAATCAAAAATCTCCCCCAAAGCAGAAATCTGTCACCAGACAGCTTCACCAGTAATTCTTTCAAACATTCAAAGAATTTAACAACTATCCTTCTCAAACCCTGAAAAAAAATTGAAGAGAAGGGAATGCTTCAAAACACATTTTACGAGGCCAGCACTATCCTGATATCAAAACTGGACCAAGGACACCACAAAAGAAAATTACAGGTCAATATTCTTGATGAACATAGATATAAAAGTCTTCAAAAAATATTAGAAAACCAATTTCAACAATACATTGGAAGTGTCATATCCTGCACTTAAATGGAACTTATTCCAGGAGTGCAGGGATGGTTCAACATTTGCAAATCAATATGAAACACTAACAAAATGAAGGATAAAAATCATATGATTATCTCAATAGAAGAAGAAAAAAGCATTTGATAAAATTCAACCATTAATGATAAAAATTCTCAACAAAACAGGCATAGAGGAAATGTTCCTCAACATAATTAAAGCCATATATAAGAAAGAGACAGCTAACATCATAGTCAACAGTGAAAAGCTGAAAGCATTTTCTCTAAAATCAGGAACAAGGCAAATATGCCCACTCTCATCGCTTTTATTCAACATAGTTTTGGCAGACCTAGTTACAGCAGTTAGGCAAGCAAAAGAAATAGAAGGCATGCAAATCAGAAAAGAAGTAAAACTGTCACTATTTGTAGATTACATGATACTATACATTAAAGACTCCACCAAAGAGCTATTAGAACTTATTAAAGAATCAGGAAAGTTGCAGGATACAAAGTTAATATGCAGAAATATGTGACATTTCTATATGCCAATAATATACTATCAGAAAAATTAAGAATTTACATTTACAATTGAATTGACAGGAATAAAATAGTCAGATATAAATCTAACCATGGAGGTGGTAGACTTGTACATTGGGTGAAAGGAATAGAAGAAGACACAAATAAATGGAAAGATATTTTGTCTTCATGGATTGGAAGAATTAATGTTGTTAAAAATGTCCATACTACCCAAAACAATCCACAGCTTGAAAGAAATCCTTATCAGAATTCCATGGCATATTTCACAAAACTGTATAGAACCATAAAAGATCCCAAACAGTCAAAGCAATCTTGAGAAAAAAGAACAAACCTGGAGGTATCATGCTCCCTGATTTCAAACTATATTACAAAGCTGAGTCTGAGTGAACTCCGGGAGTTGGTGATGGACAGGGAGGGCTGGCGTGCTGCGATTCATGGGGTTGCAAAGAGTCGGACACAACTGAGCGACTGAACTGCACTGAACTGAACTGAGAGTAATCAAAATGGTATAGGTTTGACACAAAAACAGACTCACAGATCAATGCAACCAAGTTGAGAGCCCAGAAATAAAGCCATATGTATACTGATAATTATTTTACAAAAGAGCCAAGAATATAAAATGGAGAAAGGGAAGTGTCTTCAATAAATGGTGTGAAAAGTGGACAGCCACATGCAAAAGACTAAAACTATAGCACACAAAAAATAGTTCAAAATGTGTTGACTCAAATGTAAGACCTGAAATCATAAAACTGATGGAGGAAAACATAGGTAGTAACCTCACTGACATTAGTCTTAGTGATGTTTCTGTGCATTTGCCTCTAAAGGCAAGGAAACCAAGGGCAAAAATAAACAAAGGAGAGTACATCAAAGTATAAAAAGCTCCTGCACAGCAAAAGCAACCATCATCAAAATGAGAAGGCAGCCTACTCAATGAGAGAATATATTTTCAAATCATATACCTGATTTGTACTTAATATCTAATATAAAGAATTCATACACTTCCACACCAAAAAACCAAACAACCTGATTAAAAAATTAGTGGAGGCTCTGTATAGACGTTTTTCCAAAGAAGACATAGAGCTGGCCAATAAGCACATAAAGTTTGTTCAGCATCACTAAATGTTAATGAAGTAAAACCACAAGGGTATATCACCTTACACCCATTAGAGTGGCTATTATCAAAAAGACAATAAATAACAAATATTGGAGAAGATGTAGAGGAAAGGGAACTCGTATACTGTTTGTGGGATTTTAAATTGGTGCAGCCACTATGTAAAACATGGAGAGACCTTGAAAAATCAAGAATAGAATTATCATATGATCCAGCAAATCTACTTTGGGGTATTTCTTCAAAGAATAGGAAAATACTAACTCAAGATTCTTCTTTCCCTATGTACATAGCAGCATTATTTACAATAGCCAAAATATGAAAATAACCTAAGTTTTCATTCATGGATAAATGGATAAGGAAAATATGGTGTGTGTACACACACACACACACACGCACATACACAGGAATACTACTCAGTTATAAAAACAATAAAATCTTTGCCATTTGTGACAGTTAGGGTGTACTTATGGATATTTTGCTAAGTGAAATCAGTCAGAAAGAAAAAGACAAATATGATTTCACTCATGTGGAACAAAAAGCAAAAAGATGTACGAATAAAACAAAGCAAAAACAAAGATAAATACAGAGAACTGATGGGTGGGTGAAAGGGGTGCAGAGAGTTAACTGTATGGTAATGGATGGGAACTAGATTTTTGGGAGTTATTCCTATGTAGTGTGTATAGATATCAAATTATAGTGTTATACAACTGAAACATATCATTTTTAAAAAAGCTTAACTCCAACATGAGAAATTTATAACTAATGACAACATTGGGAAAAGGCCAAATTGGCAATATATAAAAGTAAGAACATTACATGAATAGGAAATTTAGAGTGTTCTCAGGAGAATAACTGGTAAACTTTGGCGTCAGAATTCTTCATATTGACTTGTGAGTATGATAATGCCCTAAAAATAATTGAATTTTTAAGCTTTTAAATATATGGAAAAGTACACACAAGTTCTAAGTATACAGTTGATGAATTTTTATAAAGTTAACACATTCTTGAAACTAATATCTAAATCAAGTATGCTAGCTACCCTGCCCCCCACCCCATGATTTGACATCTCTGTTCTGTGGACCTCCAGTGTACCCAAAAGATACTTGCATCAGAGTATCAATCCACTCTTTTGTTGTTAGACTGTAAGCTCCTCCTGTTAATGACTATGACTGATTTGTCAAAAAAGGTTGCTTTTTGTCCTTTAAATGAATGTTATGCTTTTTGTTGTAGAAACTCTGGAAAATATATATTTATCAATTAGGTTTGCTACGTAGTAAACCAACCCCAGACTTAGTGGCTTAAGATGGTATACATTTATTCAGCTCACAGTTATTTTGGTTAGTGAGTGAGCTCAGCTGGGCAGTTCTGATCTGGGCTGAAAAATCTGCTGTTGTCAGTGAAGTTTGCTCACATATCTAGAGTGACTGAACCAGCTTCTCCCTGTGGTCTCCCATCCTGTGGCAGGCTAACTTAGGGAAGGAAAAGGAAGCCAAGAGAGCAAGCAGAATTCCACAAGGTCTGGGCCTACGCTTGGAGCTGGTACAGTGCCACTTTCCCTCTGTCTTAGTCCAACCATAGATTGGGTGGCTTTAATAACAGACATGTATTTCTCACAGTTCGGGAGACTGAGAATTTTAAGAACAAGGTGCCTGCTGATGCCATTCCTAGTGAGGGCCCTCTTCCTGGCTTGCAGGTGGCTACCATCTTGCTGCATCTTCACATGACACAGAGAGAGAGATGTCCTTGTCTTCTTATAAGGACATTAGTCCCATCGTGGGGGCCTCACCCTCCTAATCTCATGTATCTAATTTCCCCCATCTCCAAAAACTGTAACATTAGGGTCTAGGGCTACAAATATGAATTGGGGGGAGGGACACAAACATTCAGTCCATTACACCCTCTGTTGTTCAAAGCAAGTTACAAGACCAGCCCAGAATGTAGGAATGTGGAAGTAAACTATTTCTTGATGAGAGCAAATGTGAAGTAATTACAAAGTAATGTGGATTGCAAGGGATGGGAGGTGGGGGAGGTGAATGACTGGAGCCATTTTTATAAACAGTCTTCCAGAACATGCAAAGCTTTAAATCATTCCTAATATCACCATCAAGAGATAGCCATTGTTAATATGTTAATTTTCTCCATCATTTTGTCTATGCACATATAGAGGTAAACTTTTTCTTTCTTTTTTTTTTTTAAGAATGTGATTCACATTTTAGAATCAGGTTTGTATTTGTTCATTTCTCTTAACATTATATTGTAAGTATTTTCTCAGACATTAAGTATTCGTTGACAATGTCATTTACTCTGTGATGTAGAGGAAACCAACATAAATTGCTATGTTCCAGGCACAATATTAAACATTTTCACAGTTATCTTCACTGTAAAACAAGTTTCTTGTTAATTTGCAGGATTGAAAAGATCCGGAGAAAATTATAATGGTTAAGATATATCAACAAATGCCTCTTTTTGTCTTGAAAGCCTGACCTGTCAGCTCTAGCTGTTTAGGAAAGAGCTGTCTCCCTGTTGTCAATGATGGGAAGGTTGGGCTATTGGCGGTAGATGAGGCTGTGTGCTTTCTGTTTCTCCCTGTTGCTTAAAGAAATGGTTTTGCTGGACTAGCTCCCATGTTAAAGCTCCACTGAAGGCTGTTAAACAGCTGTTTCAGTGAACAGTTTTATTTGCAATGATTTTGATTTTGATTTTGTGAACAGAGTAATAGCTTGCTAGAGAAGAAGGTGTGACGGAGGAAACTCAGTGATTTGTGACAGTAAGAATCTTATGAACAAGTTGATACAGAGAACAGTCGATTTGGGCCAGTTCCTCCCGTTTGAGCTCCTCTGTCCCCTCTGTCCTAGTGGTGAATCACCAGATATAACCCTTATATGTAGAGACTGCCTGTCCAAACCTTCCATTTTATAGGTGAAGCCACATCACTCTTAATTTATTTGATTCATCTGGCTGTATTTGAAAAGTGGGCTTATGTTCTTATTGTGTGGTCAGCATAATGTGATAAGGAGAATAAAATTGGGAGGCCAAAGTTCAAGATTTGTGTCTGGTTTTGCACTGTCTAGCTGTTAACTACGAACAAATTACAGTTGACCCTTCAACAACGTGGGTGTGAACTGGGCAGGTCCACTTATACCGAGATTTTAATAAATATATACATGCTGCAGTACTACAGGATTTGTGGATGGTTGAACCCACAGATGTGCAGGAACTGCCTGTGTGGAGGGCTCACTATAAAGTTATATGTGGCTTCTCGACTGTGTTGGGGATTGTTGTTCTAGGGTCAACTAGATTTGATTTCTTTGCATTTCAATGACAGAAGCCTTAATCTTTTTAGAGTTGTTATAAAGATTGAGACTTTTTTTCATCGGCACTGTCTAATATAGTCACCACTACTGTAAGTAGCCTTTGAGTACTTAAATGTGCCTAGTCCAAAATAACATGTGCTGTAAGTGTAAATTGCACACTGGATTTTGAAGATTTAGTTTGAAAAGTATAAAATAGCTCATTGATTACTTTTTTTTTTCCATTGACTGCATGTTGAAATGGCAGTATTTTGTATTTATTGAATTAAAATATATTATTAAAGTTAATTTACTTGTTTCTTATTAGTTTTTAAAAATGTGGCTACTAGAAAATTTAAAATTACATATATTACTCATATTTGTGGCTTGCATTATGTTTTTGCTGGACAATGCTACACTACATGGCTGTTCTTTGCAGAACATAGCATACGTGTAGAATAAATGTTAGTTACAGCCAGAAAATGTAGGAGGTTTAATTGAATGGATAATGATTCTAAGTAATAGCAGGAAGCTTATTATTTTTACTAGGTTTCCAAGCAAGCTTTTGTTTAGACATATTAATATTTCCTCTGTAAGTGTAGTAGGGGAGTAGATGAGAATTGTTAGAATCCAATTATGTAAGCAAATAATTTCAGTGCATTGAGTTAAGGTGACGCAGGAGTTGTACTAGGTACTGCAGTAGGTAGGATCCTTTTGGTTACAAATGACAGGAACCAGTTTGAATTAACTGAATTTAAAAAGGGGGGATCTTGTCACCATGGAAAGAGGAGAAGTGCATCTGAGCTTCCTGAATTCCTAGGATGTAAATGCTATGTTCTCTTGCTCTCTCTCCCCTTCTCCCATACGTACTTTTCTCTCCTTGGCAACATTTTTCTCTTAGATCATGTATCTCCCCTTGTCAGAAAGCAGGTCTTCTACAGCTCTCCTTGCTCTAGGGATGGACTCAGACTTACTCTGTCTCTGGTTTTAAACAGAAACAGCCTGTGAAAAGGCCATGGTTGACCTAGCTTGGTTTCAGGTACCTACCCCTGGGCCGTGGCAGGTCTAATGTCAACCACAGAGAGGATATCTCAGGAAAAGGAAGTGCTGCTCTTGTCTGATAAGAGAATTAATATACACCATACCTACCCTAACTAATTTAGTAAGTACAGCCATTCTGTGGGGGATAATACCCCAATTTAACTAAAAAGAAGTTACATATTTTGTCCAAGTACAAGCATCCAGCTGGAAGCACAGATCTATCTCTAAAGCCCAGGTTCTGAAAACAGAGAGTTCTAGTAAATTGGATTGTGTTGACTTAAGTTTTCCTGAATTATACAATTTGCTGTTTTTTACCCTGTTCCAATTGCTTCCCTTTGAAACTTATGATGGGAATAAGTTACCATGGTCCCATGGTAACACCCACTCAGTAAATCTTTCTTGAATTGAAAACCAGCATATTTATGCTTTTTGATCTTTCAGCCAAAACTTTAAAGGTGATAGAAAAACTTTACCATAATTATCTTTGCAGTGATAAGCTTAAAACATACTTACCACCAATTGGGCATTTTGTTTTTGTAATTTGTGATCATACCTTCTTTTAAAAACTTCTCCATCTCATTTGTCATCAACATATGGTTCCATTTTTTTTATACCACATGGGCATAGTGGTTTCAGAGGCAAAGATGAAAGAGTTGTTTTCTATGATTCATAAACAGTATCTGTCCCAAAGGAAATATTCTTTAGAAATAATGATCTACAAGTCTTTCAGAAAAAGATAATCCAGAGTATATTAATCTCTTCCTTAGGTCAAAAAGTAAATACTTTCAAACAAAAATGACTTCAAAAGGCTACAAATCTAAGTGTGTTTTTCTTAATCCAGTAGATACGGTTTCATTTACATAGGAAAAGAGAAATAAGTGACAGTGTTTGTTAATGGCTGAATTCATATTAGTGCAGCGATGGAATACTGAGATCTCTGCCCTAGACTGGTCAGAAAACCATTTTCTTGTATGTAGCTCTGTGGCCTTATGCAGCAATAAATGTAATGGCTAATCTTTGTTGGGTGCTAAACAGTATATAGAACCCTCTTCCCTCAAGTCTTTTGGGGACTCTTCCAGTGCCAGTAGTCATTCAGTATTTACCAGGGGTCTGCATTGTGTCAGGCACAGAGTTAGGTACCAAACATGATCCTGCCATCATGGAGCTCACAATCTGATATGAGAAATCATACATGTAACAAGAAATTTCCATGTAATGTGTTGCAAGTGTGATGTTAGAAGACATATGATGTTCTGTGGGACTACATGGGATTATATCTAACTTGGTTTTAAGAACTTTGATGGTTTTCTGGGGGAAGTGCTTTCTATGTAGGGGGTCTGAAGGACCAGCAAGGTTGTTCAGGCAGGGTTTTTTTCTTTCTTCTTTTGGCTGTTTTTGAGAAGCTATTTCTTTTATTTTGCTCTTTAAACAGTATATTTCCAGTGAGACAAGTAATATAGGAATATGCTCATGTGATATATCTCCACATTTGAATGCAATCCTCCATTGATGTTTTATCATGCACATGTGTGAATTTTAAGTGATGTTGTCATTTGGGAGCCACTAGTCAGTCAATGGCACCCCACTCCAGTACTCTTGCCTGGAAAATCCCATGGACTGAGGAGCCTGGTGGGCTGCAGTCCATGGGGTCGCTGAGAGTTGGACACGACTGAGCGACTTCACTTTCACTCTTTACTTTCATGCATTGGAAAAGGAAATGGCAACCCACTCCAGTGTTCTTGCCTGGAGAATCCCAGGGACAGGAGCCTGGTGGGCTGCTGTCTCTGGGGTTGCACAGAGTCGGACACGAGTGAAGCGACTTAGCAGCAGCAGCAGCAGCAGTCAGTCACATGTGTGCTCAGTCACTCAGTTGCGTCCAACTCTGTGCGACCCCATGGACTGTAGCCTGCCAGGCTCCTCTGTCCATAGGGATCCGTTGCTGTGCCCTTATCCAGGGGGTTTTCCAACCCACGGATTGATCCCAGGTCTCCTACATTGTAGGCGGATGCTTTACTGTCTGAGGCACAAGGAAAGCCCTAGTCAATACAGATTTTTAAATGTAAATGATTTTAGATTAAATTTGAAACTTAGCTCCTTAGTCATAATTGCCATATTTCACATGCTCCAAGCCACATGAAGCTGGTGACTCAGGCAGGTTTTCTTAAAGAAGTTCAGTGTCTGGACTTAGAGGATGGGGAAAGTGGAAATGGTGATGCTTATCTCCAGGGGGAAGTAGCTGGTATTGGAATGTGGAGGTTCCATTGTGCTGAATACCTTAGACTGAGGACAGTGGGAAATCCCTGGATGGTTTTTAAGCATCTGAGTCACATAATTGGATCTGCATTTTAGAAAGCTCTAGTATGAATCAGTTCACTCCTCTTCCTTAGTTTTCTTATCTCTAAATTGAAATGGATAGTCTCCCCTTTACATCTCCTTCCAGGTTTAATATTACAAAAATTTCAGCCGTTATGAAAAAACATAATTCCATGCTGACTTTTAGAATTCTTGGGTAGTGAGATTACAACTAGTGCTTGAAGGGGTGATTTTGTGGGAATAGGGGTGGGTGAGAGGGCAGGCAGAAAGCTGAATGAATAATACATCATTTCCACTGAGAAATAAGGAAACGGAAAGGTTATGCAGATTCCTCTGTCAGTTTCCTGAGAGGGAACTAGTAGACTTTAGCCTCTCAGCAGACAGATGGAATGGCACCTTGCCCTACTTCTACTACAGATGAAATCTGATAGTTGTTCTCCAAAAATCAAAGTGCTACATACTGGGATATTTACTGATAAAATGATATTTGCTGATGAAATCTGGAATTTGCTTAAATTAGGGGTTTATACATATATAACATGGTTGGCTGTGACTTAGTTATTGTAAATGCTGAATGATGGGTATCAAAGGTCCATTATATAATTTAATTTTGTATATGTTTGAAAATTTTCATAACAGAAAATTAAAGATATAGTAACAGTATAAAAGTGCTCCAATTTATTACTCAAGTTCTTTATTTACTTTTAGCACAAATGGAGAAAGAGTCAGACTCTCATTTTGGCCATATTGAAATAAATAGACTCAGAACTGCTGTGTCATAAACACTACACTTTGCTTTAAGTTTTGTATCAACTTTGGTGGCTTAAAATATTCCAGACTGCATTGAGTTTGTGTAGGCAGATCAAAGAAAAAGAATTATACTCTAAGGACAGGGGTGACTCTTTTAGGGATTTTGTTGATGACATAGGCAAGGGCTCTGCTGCTCTGGGCTTGATCTACCCAGGAAGGCAGTCTCTGGATAGCAGGGTGAGGTGGAGAGGTTACTCGTTTTGAAGTCAGGCGTAATAGACTCCAAACTCCAATACTTTGGCCACCTGATGTGAAGAGCCAACTCATTGAAAAAGACCCTGATGCTAGGAAAGATTGAAGGCAGGAGGGGAAGGGGGTGACAGAGGATAAGATGGTTGGATGGCATCACTGACTCAATGGACGTGACTTACAGCAAACTCCAGGTGATAGTGAAAGACAGGGAAGCCTGGAGTGCTGCAGTTCATGGGGTTGCAAAGAGTTGGATGTGACTTAGCAACTGAACAGCAACAACAACATAATAGACGCAGCGAAATTATCACTTGAAGGACAATGACAAAAAATAAAATAGATAACTATGTTCATTGAACTCTCACTATATGCTAGGCACTGTATCAAGCTCTGTGTGTTTTTTATATCATAGAATTTTAATAGCTATCCTGTTAGTTCAGTGCCACTATTTTGCAGACTAGGAATTGAGGCATAAAGAGGTTATATGATTTGTCCATGATCACACTGATTTTATGTAATTCCTAGTAAATGTTATGATAAATAAAAATTGAAATCCAGTGGTTAGGTTGTAGTTGGTATCCCAGTGAGGATTAGGTTTGGATGCACATAACAGAAAAAAAAAAACAAAATATCAATGACTTATAATAGTTTCTTTCTCACCTTGAAGAAGTCTAGAGAAAATCGCTTCAGGCTACCATGGTTCTCTGGGGATCACAGTCCTATCCTGTTGTTTCCCTGTGAAAGTCTTCCATCCTCAAGGTCACCTCATGGTCCAAGATACCTACTGGAATGCCATATTCCAACCAGAAGGAAAGGGAAAAGGAATGGAAGAAGGGCATACCATCAATCTTCCTTTTTAAGGATAAATACCAGAAATTACACACATCATTTCTGCCTATATGATAATGACCTTTACTTAGTCCCATGTACATACCTAGTAGATTATGGAAAACTTGCATGTGGCAGGCCCAAGACATGAAAGAAGACTGAGAAATATATTCTTTATAAAACTGTGTGACCAGCTGAAGCTCAGGGGTTCTGTTAGCATAGAAGAGGATAATGAATATTGAGGACTATTCGCAATCACTGCTTAGCTCTTACTCAGCTGCATTTCAGAGCTCTGGTCTCCTTGGGTATTAAATGCACATGGTAATTCTTATCAAAAGACCTTTCACATTTAAATGGCTAAATAAATGAAAAAACCTAGGCACTTAATCTAGAGCTTAGGAAATGCTATTTCTTTTCCTCCAGGTAGATTTGGTCAAGTGGGCAGCAGTGGTTGGGTGCCCAGGAGATCCTGCCTGGAGACTCAGCACCCCGAGAATGGGCTTTACCTGTATCTTCTGTGGTCACTGCCGTCCACAGAGGATTTGCCACATACTCTAGGGCCAAGAACCTTTAGGCACAATGGGATTACAAAGAATAAGCCCCCATATTTCAATGATCTTAAGCATAAAATCATATATAATGAGCTCAGAGCCAAATATGGGGATATCTAGGATCTAGGGAAACTTTTACTTCAGTGTAGCTTCCCTGGTAGTTCAGACGGGAAAGCGTCTGCCTGCAATGCAGGAGACCTGAGTTCGATCCCTGGGTTGGGAAGATCCCCTGGGGAAGGAAATGACAACCCACTCCAGTATTCTTGCCTGGGAAATTCCATGGGTGGAGGAGCCTGGTAGTCTACAGTCCATGGGATCGTGAAGAGTCGGACACAACTAAGCAACTTCACTGGTTCACTGGTTTACTTCAGTGTAGATTTTCACCTGACTTTGGGGAACTCTTTACCACATAGAATTTTTCAGTCTGTTTTCCCCAAGAATGAGAGTAACTGATCACAGGGCCAGCTCATGGTAGTCTGTCAGGGTCTGTCCAGGAAGCTGAAGTTTTCCAGCTTGTACAGTGACAGATAAAAGGGGCTGATGCTTCCATGAATTACTCTTGAAATGGTAATGAATGTGTAACATTATTATACCATGACCATGTCCTTGCAAAGTCAAGGGTAAGTTGAATGTTAGCAAGTGGAACTATATTTTCAGTGAGCTTACTAAAGGAGAACCTTTGGTGAATTTTCCTATAAGTTAAAGATGGCCTCCCAAACCGTTTTTTGCATTTTCTTTCATTCAGTTAGCAAATTCTTATTAAGCATGTACTACTTGGTAGGCACTGTGCTAGACCTGGCAAAACACGGTGAATATTGCCTTTACCTACCAGAGTTGCTCAATTATAAATTGACAAATAGTATTCTCAGGCTAACTTATAGTCAAATAATAGTATTTGTTTCATCAATTCTAAAACTGTTTAAAAATACATAAACATTTATAAAACCTCAAAGCATCCTAAATTGATAGTATATTGTGTGTCATACTTCACCAGTGATAAATATATTTTAATGCTGTAACTTAAGCTGGATGATATAGATTTGATAAGTAGGGCTTTTGTGTTTATTGTGTGTTTTTATGTGCTTTATTTCATTTTATTTTTTTTTCCTGTGAGAAAGGGTGAGTGGTCCACTTCATAGAAAGGGAATATGGCTATGAGACTGAGGAAAACTTGTTGTGGCAAGTCTAGGACTCAAACATAGGTTGTATTTTTTTCTCCCAAAGCTAGTGGTTTTCAACCATACGTGATGTCTCTTTAATCTGCATACACATATACATATACACATACACGTGTGAACACAATGAAAGTCAAGCTTCTTTTAAAGCAAGGAGCTTGCTTTTAATGAAAACAAAGCTTTTTATTTTTCCTTCTAGTGGTTTAAAACTAGGCCAAACAATAGCCACATGTCAATTTTCAGGAACACAACATAAAATGTCTTCTAACTCAGATGGTTACAAAACAAGCTTGCTTGTTGTGAAGACACATTAATTAAAACCTTTCATGTTTCATTGAGCAGAACCTGCTGTGGGGGTTGTAAAGCAGGAGTAACTCGATAAGGTACCCAAACCATTTTCACTGACCACCTTGGTAAGGCAGGTCAGAGCCAAGAAATGATCTAAATGTCTTCCAGCTTTCACTTCGACCTCTAAAATTACCTCTTCTGACTGGTTGTTGTTCAGTTGCCCAGTCGTGTCCAACTCTTTGTGAACCCATGGACTATGGCATGCCAGCCCTCTCTGTCCCTCACCATCTCCCGAAATTTGCCCAAGTTCATGTCCATTGCATCAGTGATGCCATCCAGCCATCTCATCCTCTGATGCCCTCTTCTCCTGCCCTCAATCTTTCCCAGCATCAGGGACTTTTCCAATGAGTCAGCTGTGACTAGAGCAGGGGCCAAAGCATGATTCTTCTTGATGAATTTTAATCTCAATCAGTAGCTAGCAGTGTGAGTTTTGGCAAGTTATTTACCATTGCCAGGCTTGCCTGAAAATAAGGATAACACCTTTGCAGGGATGTTGGGAAGGTGAGAGGTAAGGTGGGTTAGATGAATGGCAAATGGTAAGTAATCAATGGAGCTTCCTGGTGGCTCAATGGTAATGAATCTGCCTGCCAGTGCGGGGAGACGGAAGAGACAGAGGAAATGCAGGTTAGATTCCTGGGTTGGGAAGACCCCCTGGAGGAGAAGATGGCAACCCACTCAGGATTCTTGCCTGGAAAATCCCTTGGACTGAGGAGCCTGGTGGGCTGCAGTACATAGGGTCTCAAAGAGTCAGACACGACTGAGTGACTGAGCACAGCATAGCCGCGCAGGATATCAATGGCAGTTATTTTTATTAGGACTAGACTAGAGCTTCAAGGAGGCACAGGCCTTAGGGTATTGAGTTATCTTTAAAAATATGCCCTGCCTGGAAAAATTGTCATATTTTCTAGGAGCTCCAGCACTCCACCAAGCACCAAGAACAGACCACCTCATTCCTGAAGAATTTCATGGGGATAATTGAGATTTTCTTCCCAGCATACTTTTTTTCCCAGCATACTTGCTCTTTTCTCTTGTGTATTGCTCTAAGTGTAGCTCTTGACAGCTGCCACTATTTATGGATGCATTCTATGGTAAAACCTTAATTAAATGGGACTCCGCAACTAGAACGTTTCAATGGCCATGGTTTTTCCCTCTGGGCTTCATTTGGAGGGGAAAGAAGGAAATGACAACCCAAGTGTTGAGAAAAATAGGAACATTTAAGAACTAGAGAGAATCTTGTAATTCAGCACCTTCATTTTACTGCTGAGAGAAGAAGCAACCAAGGCCTCTCTTCTGACTCACAATTCATTGTTGTTGTTCAGTCCCTAAGTCTTGTCTGATTCTGTGACCCCATGGATGCAGCATGCCAGGTTCCTCTGTCCTCCACTATCTCCCGGGGTTTTCTCAAATTCATGTCCATTGAGGTGGTGATGCTATTGATTCATTACAGAGTCAGATAGTTACAGAGTTGGAAGAGAATTCCCAGTCTGTTGCTTTTTATTCTGGACTGGGGCTTGAAGATATGACCTTAGCATCCCTCTTAATGTTAATCTTCCAGGTGTGCTGCTACATGACAGGTCTCAAATATATCTGCCCACAGGGCTGTCAGTGGGGAAGAGCCGGCAGGCTGGGGCTCATACACTGGGAGGTGGTGGTCAACAGCCGCACTCCAGCTGGAGCCTGTGTATCTTTTGTAAAGGCATCTAAGCTGAATTTTTCTTTAAACGACAGGACAAACAAAACATCCGGGGCTAAATGTGGCCTCCTGGTCCCCAGTTTGGATGCCTTGCACTTTTTGTATCCGTAGGCCATATTCACTAGGAAGATAATCGAGTCATGTAGCTGAGGCATGCTGCCAAAGAAAGTTTTAGTGCTGTTCATTGATTTATGTTAGTTGAATCGAATATTGAAGAAGTTTATTTCAGAAACCAAACCATAATACATCTTTAAACAGAAGGCCAAGCTCTGCCCGCAGATACAGTTTGGTTAGCAAGAATTCTTTGTTGTCTGATTATCCAGGTGAATTCAGATGTCACAGTGTGTAGGACAGTCACAGTTGGGAATTCACCAGTCTCAATACTGGAGGTTTTGCCCTATAAGCCCAAAACAATATTTCAAAAAAATGACATCTTACCATGTGCTAAAAACTGATGTTTTCCAACCTGTTTCACTTTTATGAAAATAATAGTCATGAATTGCTAAGTTTATTTCATAGTCCACTGCTGCTGCTGCTGCTAAGTCACTTCAGTCGTGTCCGACTCCTAGCAACCCCATGGACTGCAGCCTACCAGGCTCCTCCATCCGTGGGATTTTCCAGGCAAGAGTACTGGAGTGGGTTGCCATTGCCTTCTCCATCATAGTCCACTAGTAGGCCACAATATATAGTTGAAAAAATCACTAGGCTTGGTGATAATAATACATTTTTATTTATTCACTAGTTTTAAAATTCAGCAGATACTTTATCAATATCTAATGAGTATGAAATTCTCTTTGGTGTCATGGGGGTACAGACATGAGCAAAATATGGATGTTTGTGTTTAAGGAGTCCAAAATCTAACAGGATAGACATGCATTAACTTATCTAAAGACTCAAGGCAGAAGAATCACTTCACATTATACATAATGCTTTTATATTATCATAAATCATAATGACAATAAATCTGTTCAGTCTGCAAGACCTATTTTAACTTAATTTTACAGATAGGAAATTATGCTTTTGAAAAAAGTGACATAAATATAAAAATACATTGATGATACTGATAATGGTATTTGCTAAGCTCTTACTATGTGTTATGTACTAATTTATTTCTCACTACAGTTTTATGATGATGACACTATTATTCTCATTTTATAGATGAGAAAAGTGAGGCAGAGAGAATAAATAACTTGCGAATAGTCCATGGAACTAGGATTCAGTCCTGGGAAATATGGTACTAGAATCTCAGTCATAGCCAATGTTTTCTAGTTCCTGGAAACAGATTTTCTAGTTCTTGGTATAGATCATAATCCCAGATAGGTTGTATCACACAAAAGTTGTGTGACATCTGCTGTGTTAGGAGAGCATTTGGGGGATGGAGGGGATGATGAAGAATAGAGCCTGCCTCTCAAACATTCCTCAGTGTGGATAATCTTCATCAAGTTAATAAAACTGACTGAAGTCAGCAACAGAAAAGGCAAAGAGAACTCTCTCCCAAAGAGGGCATCTAATCCTTTGGCTCTGCCCCATGTGGGATGTGATATTCTTTTTTTCTTTTTTAAATATATTTTTTATTGAAGTATAGTTGATTTACAGTGTTATGCCAGTCTCTGCTATACAGCAAAGTGACTCAATTGTGTACATATAAACATTCTTTTTTGTATTCTTTTCCATTATGACTTATCACATGATACTGAATCTAGTTCCCTGTGGTATACATTAGGACCTTGTAGTTTATCCATTCTAAATGTAATAGTATGCAGTTGCCAACCCCAAACTCCCAGTCCATCCCTCTCCTTCCCCCATGCCTGTCTGTTCTCTACTTCTGTGAGTCTGTTTGTTTTGTAGATATTTTAGATTGTACATGCAAGTGATGTCGTATAGTATTTGTTTTTCCTTTCTGACTTGGTATAATAATCTTTAGTTGCCCCTGTGTTGCTGCAAATGGCATTGTTTTGTTATTTTCTTATGGCTGAGTAATATTCCATTTTATATATGTACTACATCTTTATCCACTCATCTGTTGATGGACATTTAGGTTGTTTCCATGTTTTGGCTATTGTGAATAATGTGATATTCTTGAGATAAAATAAATTATGAAACAATCTTCATAATCTTCTGGAAAACAGAGTTTGACTGTAAATGTTCACCTTGGATTTTACCAGTACCACCTTTCTTCCTTAAGCCCAAGCCTGCATTCAAAATCACATGGATAAATTTTCATGAATATAGTCCTGGAGAAAATAATACTTAGCCTTTACTGAGCTCCTATCATGAGAGGAAGTTAGACTATTAGCACTAAGGATAGAATTGTGTCCAAACCATATCACTAAGAGCAATAATAGAGAACATTTGTTAAGAGCTTTCTCTAAATGTGTTAGGTACTAATTTAATTCTTAATTCAACTGTATAACGATGGTACTTTTATTATGCTTTATTTTATAGAATACAAAAGTGGTATCTTTATGCATTTGTGAACTCTTTGTGAATTTGATCTTTAGGATAGTAAAGAAAATTTTAGTGATGAAATTTGTGTACATTGTAAATTAATCTAGTTACTGTGTTTTCCTGCCTTATTATGTTCTTTATAGTCTGAATTTTGTAGGGCTGTTTATTAATAACTATTCTGATTGGTTGTAATTATGTTAAATTAAGTGTAAATATAAAAATAAAATGGCCCCCGTATTCCATTCATGTTTTTCTTTAAATTTACAAAGTGATGAAATAGATATCACAAAATACAAGTCATGTGCTTATAATTTATTCCAGCAGTATATCTGCAACTTTGAAAAGTTGAATGAAAATAACTGAGTGCTTTTTTATGAAAATAATAATTCTCACTTTTCAAAATGGTATTTTCTAAATTCTCTTAATCCAGGGTATAAATCCAGAATTTGTCAAGGCACATGACAGATACTAAGTATTTTCTTCTCCCTGTGGGTCAGTAATAAATTAAAAGATGAGGAAGGATGCAGAAAAAGATTATCTAAAATGTTATTGGGAAAGATTTACTTCCTAGACTTTAGGGAGTACTAGTCAAGTATCTAAAATAATGTCAAACTGACAGATTGGGAAAATTGAAAGCATAAAATTTGTGTTTAAATTTTATCACAGTTTTAACTGCCACCACTCAAATTGTTTGATCCTGTAAATGAGCATTAACTGTGATTTGTGATTTAGGTAAGAACACATGTTCATCAGATAATGCAGTTAGGAAAGCAACTGGGCAGATAATTTACCTTTTCCCAGAGGGACTGGAAGGATCTAGAAGACAACAAACACTCTTGGCTTTTACTGATTTATCCCCTTCCTAAAAAATTTGCATTTGCCTAATCCTTGAAGAGGGATATTTGTTTCAATCCAATTAATTTATTTTATGTAGACATGTGTAGATGTCTTGGATCCCAAATAATTTAGACGCTACAGTTTAACTTTGTGTTCTTAAAAAATATCAAAATAATAACACCAAGAGAAAGTCATGAAAAGTGAGATGGCAAATTGAGGTTTGTGTATGGGGTTAAGCAAATTTTACACGCATGTACTTTTTTCTTGTTTTGGTGATGAAAGTCCACCAGATGACTTGAAAACACCTCAGTAATCCCAAATCTTAATAGGGAAAAATAATTTTAAGCCAAGATTTTCACCTGGTCTTCACCTGAACTGAAGGGGATACTTCTGCAATCTTATTTCAGGTGAAAGTGAGCATTTGGTAATTGTGTTTTGAGACTTAACAGAGTTAAGCCTTGGTTTCATAAGGCTTGCAAGATATTATGTTGAGGTCCTGTTTAAGAATAAGAAAACAAAATCACAGATATAAAATTAGGTGCATTAGTCTTGAAAGGATCTTCTCCAAAAATTGAGCCCTGACTCTTAGGCTTCATCAGCTTCTTGATAAATTCTCCTCTGGTTAATTAGTGACTGCCCTTTGTGTTCAGCATTATGAGAGAAAAAAGGGGGAGGAGCTAGAGACTAGGAAGAAAATCCTTGTTTAGCTCTCTTCCCACCCATCCCCTCAAGATAGCTGAGTGATACAGACCTTTCTCCAGGTCTCAAGGTAAATGATGTCAGAACTGAAACTGCACCTGATTGAACCTTGTCCCCTCTCCTCAGCCCGCCAATATTTTCGTTCAACAAAGAGTTACTAGACAGTCACATCTCCTCCCTAGGTGGAATAGGCTGTAACTGCCTCCTAGCGTTAGAATAGCCAGGTCTTTGCTGTCTCCCTTAGGGATTTTACCCATTCCGGGAAATGTGCAAAATACTGCTGTTTCTTCCTATCCTGGCATAACGTGCGTTCTTTTTCTGTTCAGTTGAGTTAAAGTCGGTCCTCCCGGAGGGCAACTGTTGGGGTGGCTTTGACTCGCCGAATCTTCCAGCAAATATAGGTTAAGTTATACAAAATGGGCGTGCCTGGATCTTACCAAGAGAACCTCTCGTCCCCAAAGCTTACCAGGCAGAGACACCCAGCCCCTTTCTTCACCTCACGTGCGCGAAAACACCCTCCTCTCTAGTCGTAGTAGTCCCTTCCCCCTCCCACCCCGCCCCATTTTCCGCTTTCAACACCCCCATCCCCGAGAATCTCCCCTCCCTTACTCTCTCTTTCCTTCCCTCCCCGCAGGCCAGCCGCGCTTGGAGTTGCCCTGCCGCGCAGCGCGGGGCGACGCGGCGACACCTATAGGACTGCTTCCGGGCACTCCCCAGACAGAGGGTGGCTGGCCCGGGTCGGGAGCTCGGCAGGGCCGGCGGCTCCAACGCGGCTGCACCAGGGACGCGCGCACCCGCCTGCCCGCCCGCGTCCCCCCTCCCCTGCGCCCTCGCGCCCGGCGCCCAGAGCCGCGCTCTGCCCAGGGCGGTGGCTTCGCCGGGCCCCGCAAAGCTCCTCTCCGCCGGCTGCTCCCCCCTTCCCTCCTATTTGCGTCATGTGGGGCACTTGATTTTTTCCCCCCCTTTAAAAAAAAATTCCTCCTTTAGCCCTTTCCACCTTCCACCTCCCCCTTCGTCTCCTCAGGTTGATTTCCGCCCCCCTCTTCTCTGGGCTTGCTCATGAGCCTCCTCGGGAGCTACCGGAAAAAGACCAGCAACGATGGTTATGAATCCTTGCAGCTGGTGGACAGTAACGGGGACCTAAGTGCGGGAAGCGGCGGGGGAGGCGGCAAACAGAGAGTGAACGCCGGGGCGGCAGCGGCGCGGAGTCCCGCCCGGCAGCCTCAGGACCGCGCCAGCACCATGGACAGCTCAGGTAGCGCCGCGGGAGGGCAGCGCCCCGCTGAACTCTGCAGGCTCCTCCAGTTGCGGCCCGGTTCACTAGCTCTCAACCCTGTCCGGGCTTGGGAGAGGACAGGATGAAGGCGAAGGCACCTAATACCACTAGGGTGTTGCGTCTCTAATTTCTCTAGTCCAGGGAGCTAGGAAACGTTAGATCAGTCCGGAGGCCCGGTGACCGGAGCGAGCGCCTCTTAATCTCTCTAGGCTGCTGGATAACACCAGCTGGGGGGCGGGGAGAGAAGGGGAAAGGGAAAGGTAAGGGTGGACAGGATTGGGGAGGGGGTGGCGCGAGGAGCGGTTGGGAAGAAGGCGGGGAGCGGTAGCGGCTTTCACTCCCCAGCTGGATGAGGGGGGAAGAGGTGAAGGACCGAGTGTGTTGATTGCTTTTGCAGCCTGCTGAAGGTATTTATTCCAATTATTCTTGCAGTGCTGATCTTATTTACAATTCTGTAAAGCTCTGCCTCTTCTCTACTCCGCTGTGTGCCAAGGGTAATGCTGTTACCTTTCTTGAGCAAATTTTACCTGGGATCTAGAGCCCTTTTGCACAGCTTTTATGTTTTGCACATTGAAAATGTTTTCATCTGTTGTTGGCTTTGATCTTGTTTATCTTTGTACTTTTGCAGTGAGTGTATTAATATTTCATGAACCTGTACATGTAAAGAAAATGGAAATGCCTCTAAACTTTGCATCTGGACTTGCAGCCGTCTTTTAGAAAGCGTTTTAGCAAGTTGAATTTTCTCTTGGAGATGCTCTTTTAGCGATGTCCACAGTAGAACAGTTATTTAATATATCCACATTGGACCTGGAATGCTATTATAGCGGTTTGCTTACCTTTTCAAGGAGCCAAAATAGGACGATTGTGTATGTAAAGATAATTTATAATTGAGGTGCTCTTTGGTTTGTTCTATATTGGTAACTTTAATACTGGACAACTGAGAACTCTGGGAGGAAAGATTTGTGTTGAGTTGTTTGGGAGGTAATGAAACCAAACTGAATTTAATTCCAGCACTTTGAAAAAAAAAAAAAAAAGCTTCTTTTCTTTTAAATGTGTAATGACTCTTCTTGGGCTACCATTTTCTATTTTCCTCATCCTATTAGTGTGATGAAATATTGTCCACAGGTGTTCAAGTGTCCAGGGCAGAACTAATTTTATCCCTATAAGTTCTTATTGATGTTAAATAAGGTATTGATGGGATGTTGTCTCAGGACGATTTTAAATTAAAGCTAAAATTATCCCTAAGGGACTGATGGTTTCAATGGCTTTGGTATGATGTTTTACATGTTTATTTGATTTATGTTTTTCCAAATCTGTGTTATATCAAGTACAAACCATCTTGTGACAGGATGTAGTCTCTTTTAAATCTTAAAAAAAGAGTCATACTCTAAATGATGCTACTATAATTCTTTTGGAACATAATGCACATATAACAGATAAATGCAATGAAAATGAACATTTCCAAATGTGTACAGAGGAGCCTCACTTCAAGGAAATGAAATATGAAATTCCAAGTAATTTAATTTTTATAGAGATTTTCATTTCAAAACTGGAATTTGTTTTTTAAAGTATACTACCTTATAGAATAAATTCTACATGTATTTTTTGAGCCTGGTTGTATATATGCTAGGCACTGTGCTAAGTAAGCACTGTAGGGAAAAGGGAAGTGAAAGTGAAGTTGCTTGTGACCCCATGGACTGTAGCCTACCAGGCTTCTCTGTCCATGGGATTTTCCAAGCAATAGTACTGGAGTGGATTGCCATTTCCTTCTCCAGGGCATCTAGCCAACCCAGGGATCAAACCCAGGTCTCCCACATTGTAGACAGACGCTTTACCGCTTGAGCCACCAGGGAAGCACTATAGGGAAAGCAGTAGTAAATGAGACACCTCTGACCTCTAGGGGGCCATCCTATGATAGGGGCAGTAAGTTGAACACAGTTACTAAATTCTGCTAAGTTCTGGATTTTTGAGGATTTTTTCCCCCTATCATTATAAAACCAGACTTTTTAAAAATAGCATTAGAGAGAAACAATGAATTGCTTTGATAAATTATTATAATGAAAAACCATTTTTATTAAGAATACTGTGATTTCTAAAGTGCTATTGCTAGGAGTTGATTGTTCAACTTGATCAAACTAGCACTATAGGAAGAGGTTGCTAGGTCTCCACCCACCCACTTTAGGCTAGGAGAATATTGTGGCATTTTTTTAGCATTCATTTCAGGAGAATGCAGTTTGGGTGAGGGATTGGTCTCTGAGAATGGGCTTTCCTGTAGTGGGTAGGAAGTTTCATTTACTAGGGACACTATACCAGTTTATCTAATTATAGTTCTAGCTTCTAAGATTTTCAAAGAGTGGCCTTGAGCAGTGTAAATATATCCATTTGTTTAAGGTATTTAATTAAATTTATAGATCACTTCTAAACTAGCAATAGTTTGCCCATTTATTCAACTGATTGTTCTGACATGCTGAATAGGATAGGTGGTTCGTGGGGCTTTTGCTTTAATGAAAATGTTTAAGAATGAAAAAGATATGTCAAGATCCCTTAGAGAATGTAAAGCTTAGTCTTAATAATGCCTTACAGTTTTATAGCTATTTATAATAGAACACTTGGACACTTATTTTATTTCCCCAGAATTCTGTTAGATAGGGTAAGCAGCATGTGTCCATGCCTAGAGACTTGGGATCAAAACTCTGCACTATTGTTACTAGATGGAAAACCTAGAAATGCTTTAAACTTGTTCTCCATTTACAAAAGGAGGATAATCATAGTTGTTCTGACCATGGAGCTTAAGTCTGAGACTTGAAACAGCATAAGAATACTTTGGCAGTTTTTCTTCTTTTTGCTATCTGTGCCCTTCCAATTTATGAGATGAGGAAACACTCTTACAGATGGCAGGAGACTTGCTCAAGGTAAAATAGCAAGTTAGTGACAGCTAGATTCATGTCTTCTGACTCTAAGGTCTAAGTGTTTCCGCACTGAACCAAGGTGTCTTTCTATGTAGGCGTAATATCATTGTTGAAATGGAAGCAATCTTGTCTACTTTGATTTTCCCCTCTGTTCTTAGATGAAAGACTGATAGATGTTCAGAGAAGTGTAATGACTCTCTAAGTTAACAGACTCCAGGTAGATTCCAGAGCAGTCTCCTTGCTGGGTTTGTTCTGCAGAGCTCTCTGTCTGTCCTGGCTCACTTTCTCTTCATTTAAATTATTCTCTAGAAGATTGTCATTCGAAGGTCATCATCCTCTCATATCCCAAATGGCATTGCAGCTATCCCAATTCATTATCACAGAAACTCCA
Source organism: Redunca redunca (assembly GCA_006410935.1). Classification (NCBI taxonomy): domain Eukaryota; kingdom Metazoa; phylum Chordata; class Mammalia; order Artiodactyla; family Bovidae; genus Redunca; species Redunca redunca. The sequence goes on from SJYQ01002511.1 coordinate 229,004, forward strand.
TATTTCTCTTACGTGTATTTTACCTTCCATGGAAAGTAGAATCCACAAAAATGTTCCAACATTAGGCTTTACTTAAAAAATTCATAATGATAAGCCATAAAACAGACCAATTAAAATCCAGATTTTAATGGGATTTAAAAGTATAAGGATAATGAGAATTGCTACAATGATTTAATGAAGTATAAGGATGATAAAGAATGCTAAAATGTTTTCTTGCTTTGTATGAATCTGACTTGAAAATAGAAGTTATTTTCAACAAATACTGTTTTAGGTAGTGTTTAAACCCAGCATTCACAATTTGAATCTGGGTTTAACTTTATGAAATATTTACTTGGATAACTTTGTAATTCATTACTGAAATATCATCAACATATAGGTACTGATAGTACTTACTTAAGAATACCTGCACATTTAAGGGTTTTGAAGGTTGAAGGCAACGTTGATTCATCCAACTTATTTAGTTGTGGCTAAAGTTTGAGTGACTCTGGATAACCATTTATCAATGCATCTGTATCAAATTTCAAATGCTTGGAGACTGCTATGTTTCATAGACTTAGAAGGGGAATCCACGTAGCCTATGATGTACACTTTCTGTGAGGAAGCATTCACTGCCTCCTGAGGCGGTACCTTTGGACTGTTCTCCTTGGTACAGAGTCCTTTCTCCTATCTAGGNTTCTGTGAGGAAGCATTCACTGCCTCCTGAGGTGGTACCTTTGGACTGTTCTCCTTGGTACAGAGTCCTTTCTCCTATCTAGGCAAAACTCAGCCTTTCTGCCTTCTACATTTCAAAATAAATCCAATCTCCTTCCAAAGATTTTTTAAATCGGTTTTTATTATAAAAAAGAATTTATAAAATTTATAAAAAAGAATTTATGACTAAAAAAGAATTTCATAAAGGAGCAAAAATGAAAAATGTAGAAATATACCATCTCCCCTCTCGAATAGGCCTTTGCTCCAGAGATAATCCCTATTGAAAGTTTATGTAAACAAATATACATTGTGTGTATATGTGTGCGTATTAGAGAAAGAGATGGCAACCTATTTCATTATTCTTATTTGGGAAATCCCATGGACAGGGAAGCCTGGTAGGTACAGTCCAGGGGGTCACAAGAATCAGACATGACTTAGCAACTAAACCACCACCACCACAATGTGTGCATATATGATTAAAATTATGATAATAATTTGTAATACAAATTCAAAGTTGTAACCATATACTTTATATACAATTGTTTAATAACTCTTAATGATAAAAATAGCTACAATTTAGCAATTATAATCCAGGCATTGTGCTAAGCATTGTGCATATGATATCTTGTTTAACGCTCATAAGAATTCTTTAAGGTGGATGATAGTTATTTTTCTCTTATAGTTGGTTAAACTGAGGCACAGAGAGCTTAAGCAAGTTACCTGAGGTTATATAAGCTCTCCTCATAGTATATTGTGTAAAATTCCATAGAGGAATGCCTGTAAGACTGGAAATGAAGAATTTATTACTAAATGTTTCTATCTGCTTCTTTTCCTGTGGTAAGAAGGAATAAAAGTATCTGAGAGAGCTGAAATGAGTGTAGTTTTTTTTCACATTGAACCTCGTGAAACAAGACAAATGTCTCCTTTTGTATTAAATATAAGGAATTTTTAAATGCTGGAAACAAAGGAGATAGAACAAAGGAGTACTGGAGAAGGGTTATTAAATCCTGATATAACACTGAAAAAGAGTGTAATTGGTGGAGCTTCATAAATTTATGGAATAATATATTGTCAGTTGAAGACCCAATACTTTGGCCACCTGATGCAAAGAGCCAACTCATTGGAAAAGACTCTGATGCTGGGAAAGATTGAGGGCAGGAGGAGAAGGGGGCAACAGAGGATGAGATGGTTGGATGGCATCACCAACTCAATGGACATGAGTTTGAGCAAACTACGGGAGATGGTGAAGGACAGGGAAGCCTGGCATGCTGCAGTCCATGGGGTTGAAAAGAGTTGGCCACGACTGAGTGACTGAACAGCAAAATCTTGTCAATGGAGATGAGTCTTTACTGCTCTGGGAATTAGGTCCAGTGTGTTCTCAACTGGACATCAGAAGCCCATTGTAGTACATCAGAAAGCCAGCCCAGTAGAACTTTGTTTCCTTTCTCTACTGATAGGTCCTCTGCCTCCCACCTCCATCTCTGTTTCTGCATATACTCTTCACTCAGCTTTGGCTAGCTTATCCCATAGCCATCCAGATATCTACTTTTCCGTTTTGTCTTCTACTCATTCTTCAAGACACGGCTTCCATATTTTTAAACCTTATAGGCTGCATGGTTCCAAATTGGGAAAGGAGTACATCAAGGTTGTACATTGTCACCCTGCTTATTTAACTTATATGCAAAGTACATCATATGAAATGCTGGGCTGGATAAAGCACAAGCTGGAATCAAGATTGCTGGGAGAAATATCAATAATCTCAGATATGCGGATGACACCACCCTTATGGCAGAAAGTGAACAGAAACTCAGGAGCCTCTTGAAGAAGGTAAGAGAGGAGAGTGAAAAAGCTGGCTTAAAACTCAACATTCAGAAAATGAAGATCATGGCATCCAGTTCCATCACTTCATGACAAATAGGTGGGGAAACAATGGAAACAGTGACAGACTTTATTTTCTTGGGCTCCAATCACTGCAGATGGTGACTGCTGCCATGAAATTAAAAGATGCTTACTCCTTGGTAGAAAAGCTATGACAAACCTAGATAGTATATTAAAAACCAGAGACATTACTTTGCCAACAATGGTTCATCTAGTCAAAGCTGTGGTGTTTCCAGTAGTCATGTATGGATGTGAGAGTTGAACCATAAAGAAAGCTGAGCACTGAAGAACTGATGCCTTTGAACTGTGGTGTTGGAAAAGACTCTTGAGACTCCCTTGGACTGCAAGGAGATCAAAGCAGTCAATCGTAGAGGAGATCAGTCCTGAATATTCATTGGAAGGACTGATGCTGAAGCTGAAGTTCCAATACTTTGGCCTTCTGTTGCAAAAAACTGGCTCATTAGAAAAGATGCTGATGCTGGGAAAGATTAAAGGCAGAGGAGAAGGGGATGACAGAGAATGAAGTGGTTGGATGGCATCACTGAGTCGATGGACATGAGTCTGAGCAAGCTTCGGGAGTTGGTGATGGACAGGGAAGACTGGCATGCTGCAGTCCATGGGGTCGCAATGAGTCAGATACGACTGATCGAGTAAACTGAACTGGTAGGCTACACGAGTTGAAGCAGTCTCCATGCTCCCCCAGTGGCTTGCACATCCCTGTCATAGCTCTCATCACATTGAATTGTGATATGTTGCCTAGTCTGTCTGTCCCTCTAGACATTAAGTAAAGTTCAGAACAAGCCTGTGTCTTATTCACCTTTGTACTCATGTCACTGTTTGGCATTTATTAGGAGCTTGATAGATATTCTTTGAATGACTGAAAGCATGAACGGATTTGAATTTTTAAAAAGGGCATTTATAATGAAATATGCCCATCTAAACCTAAAAATAAGCAAACAGCTAGATTTTCACAGAAATGAGGCCAGACTTGAAAAAAACTAAACTGTTGGCAAAAAGCTAGACCAATTCAATAATGAGCATTTTTCATATGCAAGGAAACCAGACCAGGGAGAAAGATGATTAATATATTTCTCAGACTCCCAAGAATTTTCTAATGTGGAGATTAATAGCTTTACAAAAGACTGCTTTCTTGACCAAAAAAAATATAATTTATGGTATGATTCCTCAAGGTATCTTTTTCAGCAGAAAAACGGAAACACTAAACATATATAATTTTAAAAAAATAGACTAACCCTAGATAACTTTTTTCTATAGACCTACATGTTTCTTCATCAGTATCCCAAGGTTTGAATATTTGCCATTTTCAGGTTTAGTGTTAAACACATTTTTGGTATCACCTTTGGCCATGTGTGTTAATAGTAATATACAAACTTTATGGTGACTTACTGCTTTTTATAACCTGTATTCATCATCTTGAACTCCTTTTGGAAAGAGTCTATAATTTTGAGGTGACTTGAAGAATCTTGTAATTTAGATTGTGCATTTTCTTGTTGGCAAAACTTGTAACTCAGGAAAAAACTAAATTACAGTTAGTGTATATTAAATAATTTCTCTTAAAATCTACTTGGAAGCTTTCGACAGAGCAGCTCAGTGTATGAGAATTAGTCCCTCACAGTCAAAGGAATTAGGAAATTTCATGACATGTTAATAGATCTGGCAGTCTCTATTACCTTTAATTACTTTATCTGACGTGTCACAGGCTATAGTCTAGATCCAGATATCTTCTTATTTCATTAATGTATCAAAGCATAATATTTTAGGTGCTGGGGATAGATATTAAAATTAACTGTGTGCGCTATTAACAATGCAGATTACCCCACCATGGAAGCAGTCAGATGACCCAGTATCTTCTGGGTAGTGTTGGGTTGGCATTTGTGGAAAATGACTGTTGGCATGTTACAACTAGAGTACTCTACCTGGTGGCTTGCAGGTTTGTTTGTCATAAGTTGTTAGTCCTTTCATGATTTTACAAATATTATGCTGTGAAAGATGTGCACATTGGAACCAGGCATAGGTGGTGTAATAAGAGATGGAGAAAGTGTGAAGGGGGTGTAGAAGAAGGAGCCATATTTGAACCAGGAGGACTAAGAAAGACCTCAGTGGAAAGTGATGTTTGACCCTGAAGTCAGTGAGTGGAGCAGGAGAGGAAAATTGGTTGGAGCTGACGGCCAAGACACAGTGGTATCATCAGGCACGGTGTGTTGAGAGACCTACATTTAGACCTGGAAGCTGAAGCCCAAGTGGGTGGGAGATGCAAGAGAGATGGAAGAGAGATCCAAGTGAGCCTGCTGAGGAGGTTGGACTTCACTCTGTAGGCTGTGAAAGGGTGCTGAAGATTTGGGAATCTGGCTGAGGCAAGCCTGACTTATCCAACAGGCGTTGTGCCTGGAGACTACAATAATTTGAAGGCCCATAAAAATATCTTGATTTCAATTTCTTTTAAAAACCTAGCATAAAATAAATGAGTATATAAGTAAGCAGTTCATCTTGGTATCAGTGCAGTTAAAAAATACATAAACTTTTTTAAAAATGGAGGAGTGGGTGCAGGAAGGCAAAGGGTCCACAGAGTCTCCTGCAGCTCCAGAGAGGAGTGTAATGTGTGAAGCTGGGAGAATTTGCAGCTGTGTACAGGGTGTGTCCTGGCTGCCTCAGATGTTCCTGGAGTGCTGGTTGAAAGCACTGGTTCCTAGGCTCCAGGAATTCCTGATTTAGTAAGGAGGGAGGGGGTGCACTGAGAGGGAGCACACACCTGGAGGACTGGGAGCACAGTTACGGAGCTGTTTAGTTGATGACCTGAGAAATAGCTAAGGCCCAAGTCAGGGCAGTGCCAATGAGACTGGAAGGAAGAGACCACTCCCAAAAGTATTACCCAGAGAAATGGACAGGGACTTTCTTGGTCCCTGTGGTTAAGAATTTGCCTTGCAATGCAAGGGACTCAGGTTTGATCCCTGGTTGGGGAACTAAATCCCACATGCCATGGAGTAGCTAAGCCCGAGTGCCACAACTAGGGAAGTCCGTGTGTTGGAATGAAAGATCCCACCTGCTGTAACTAAGACCTGATGGAGCCAAATTAAAAAGAAAAAGAAAAAGAATGGACAGCTGATTAGATGTGGGGTTGGAGGCATAGGAACGCTAGAGAGGATTAGCTTGGATGGCAGGAGGAGAGGAGGTAGTATTTCTGGTCTTGGGCAAAAGTGGCAAATATGATCAACTGGTTTTCTCTGCTGTAGATGCCCCATGGGTACACTTGTGGAAGGGCTGAATCTACTGTCAGCTTGGCACAAGCTTTCACCAGGCTCTCAGCATTTCGGTAGGCTGCCCATTGGGCTCTGCAGATCTCCAGGGGAGTGCTGTGGAGGGGAGAGGACAGGAGGCAGGAGCAGAACCCATGTTTACCTGGAGGAGGAGTAAGGTACTCATGGGAAACGCTAGAACTGTAGCTCTATGCCACTGGACAGAGTCCAGGACCCAGGCTGGAGGCCAGGATGGTGTAGGGTAGCTAGTCTGCCCTTATGCCCCTTCTCACTGGCAGAGCCCTCAACTCTGGTTCATTGCTGTGTAATGGAGGCCCAAGGAAGAAAGTTCAGATACCAGAGAAGCTTGGAAGATGTTACTGCAGCAGGAATTCTTGGTCTCTATCGAAACAGACAAGGGCCTGAAAAAAAACCTGACCCTGGTAGTTCTCCAGGCCTGCCCTGTACCAGCACTGGGCCGCTTGAGCGTTGCAGCGCGAGTTCTTGCAGGACAGAAGCCCCCATTTCTCCTCCCCTCTCCTCCTCTGCGGTCCTCCTTCCCTCTTTTTGCTTCTTTCTTTCTCGTTCTCCTTTCCTTCCATCTTCAACTTCTTCATCTCCCTTGCCTCTGCTACTCTTCTGTTCCACTCTCTCTCCTTTCCCCTTTACTGTCTGGATCTCCTCCCTTCTTCCCAGTCAGTGAGTCAGCAAGGTCGGGAGACTTGGAGCCCCATGCCCTAGGAAGTGTGTGGATGGCTGTAGTTTTGGGGTGTGTGTGTGTGTGTGTGTGTGACTTAGATCCAGCCTGCTGCATATTGTCCAATAGGTGTGAACAGTGGTGTCACTTTCCAGTTTGGGTAATTGCATCTGACCTACCTAAAATTTCATTTGCTATTTCAATTAGCAGAGTATTCCATGCTGTGACTTGGTGATGAGAGGTTTCATAAGCCTCCATCCCAAAGGTAACTTTATTTCATTCAGATGAAGGAAAGAATTTTACTTACTAATTAGCAGTGAGGGAGTACAAGATCATACCTTGCCATTTCCCCCTCCCTCTCTCTCCTGCTTCAGTCCTTCAGGAAAGCAGATCTTTCTTTTCCCTTCCCCTGATGCTGAAGCCGAGATAAATTGCTCTGTTTTCCTTATTTTCAAGTTCAGTTTGTCAGTGCTGTTGAGCAGTGGGGGTATTAGGGAGTCATGATGCAGAAACCCCAGATTTATGCTCTGGCTCCGTCATTTACAAGCTGTGACCTTGGGCAGGTGATCCAAGTGAGAAAAGTCGTACTGACCCTGCCTGTTTCACAGGCACAGTGGCATGTAGATGAAAGCACCATGCCGTGAATAACCCTTCATTTATTCACTTCACCAGTGTCTCCAGACTGCCTGCTATGTGCTGGCACTATTCTAGGCATAGGATGAGACAGCTAAGACCTCGACACTTATAAGCTTATACTATATTGCAGAAGTCATACCACCATCCAGTAAGCAAAGAGAAAGGATTATATGGTGTGTCAAATGCCATGGAAGGACCAGAGTGAGAAGAGATAACTTCGTGTGGTGGAGGCCTGTCTTACAGAGCATGACCAGGAACGCCTTTCTGAGGAGATGAAGTTTGAGCTGACACCTGAAGAAACAGAAGCAAGCAGGAAAAAAAAAATAAGAACTGGGACTTCCCTGGCAGTCTAGTGGTTAAGACCCTCTGTTTCCAATGTAGGGAATGTGGGTTCAATCCGTGGGTGGGGAACTGAGATCCCCATGCCGCGTGACGTGGCCAAAAAAAAAAAAAATGGAGAGCTGGATAAAGAGTTTTCAGTACAGCAGACAGCAAATGCAAAAGATGTGGAAGGGGGAGAAAGCTCTGCAGAGAGGAGTAGTGGTGTGACTGGTACTTAGGGAGCCAGGAGGGAGGGAATGAAGTCTAAGTTGTGTTTCTGAGAAACTGTCTGCTTGAGTTGAGAAAGAATTTCAGGTGGCTTCATAGGTGTTCCAGATTGTAAGCCCAGCTTATTCACCATAGGCGAGGTCAGTAAGTATCTGTTCAACATTAATAGCCAACCTTTTTTTCTTTTCCAGGTTCAAGTGACATGTTCACAGTATCCTAGTGTTGACCACATGTTTTTTTAAAAAAATACCTTCTCATATTTATTTTTATATTTATAATATATAATTATTCACTGGAGTAGGTGGCATTTATAAAATGTTTTAGAGATGAGGAGCTCTGCTAAGTTCAGTGAGCTGATACACAGCCAAGCCTTCAGCAGGGTCCAAGTCTTCTGATATATCGGAGTATGACCGAGATTGCATAGGGGGAGGGCTGTGAGGGCCAAGATGTATCAGCTACTTTACATCCTAGACAGGCTGGAGACAAGCTGGAGGGAGAGAAGAGGAAAAATTGGATTTTAGCTGTTAGGTAAATTGGCTTAGGTTGCCTCAAAAAAGTATATAGCAGGATTTCATTTTAATTTTTGGTCTTAAAATCCAGCCATTAAATCCCCTCCCACAGTAGGAGGCTGGCTTTGTCTCTCAGTGTGCCAGGAGAGAACTGTCTCCATTATGCCTCTCACTGGCACACAGAGCCTGGCAGGCTTTCACACTGTCTTGTTTTGTGAGCATTTGCAGTCGTAACAGAAGACAGTTCTATTTCATATGTTGCTTTGTTTTCAAGCCTTTGCATGAGAGCTGTGCTTCTTGTCTCTTCAAAACCAAACCAAAATAAAAGCCCCTGTTCTTGTGTATAGCAGTGATACAATTCAGAGGGTGGTAGAAAAATGAAAACAAAAGTCCATTTTCTTTCAGCTTGTAGTCTTACTTTCCAGGTATAATGAATATTTAATAATTTCCTGCATATACTTATAGAAGATTAAGCATATGCAAGTTTGTATACAACCACATAAACACATGCAGATTCCTACATACCCACACACACATATACACACATTCATATACAATGTACACCTGTATATTCTGGAATCCTTCTATTCCTGCTGTTATGAAACTTGATTTTTACTTAATACTATGTCTTGGATAACTTTCGACATTTGTACTTAGAGACGTAACTCATTTTCTGTAATGACTGCTTTGAATTCCACTGTGCAAATTCCTCAAGTGATAGGTAGTAAATATCTTTGAATATATTTTTGTGTACATGTGGTATACTTACGGGATAAATTCTTCGAAATGGCAATGCCAGCAGAAAGAGCATATTCATTTCACATTATGGTAGATCTTGCCAGAGTGCTTTCTAAGAACCTTGTACCAATTTAGATTTCTACCAACAATGTGTGAGATTACTTTTTCCCCCACATCCTTGTCAAGTCTAAGTATTATCAAACATCTTAATTTTTGGCAGTCTCATAAATGAGAAATAGTGATAGTTGTTTGTTTAAAACTAGCATTGCATCTTGATGCTTCCATAAGTTATTTTTGTTTTTTGAGATGGGGTGTGATTACTATTTTATTTCATAGGTAATACATTCTGTGCGGTGCTGTGCTTAGTCGTTCAGCCACGTCTCATTCTTTTCTGACCCCATGGACTGTAGCTTGCCAGGCCCCTCTGTCCATGGGATTCTCCAGGCCAGAATATTGGAGTGGGTTGCCATGCCCTACTCTAAGGGATCTTCCCAATCCAGGGATCAAACCCAGGTCTCCCCTTTGCAGGAGGATTCTTTACTGTCTGAGCCACCAGGGAAGCCCAAGAATACTGGAGTGGGTAGCCTATCCTTTCTCCAGGGGATCTTCCTGACCCAGGAATTGAACCAGGGTCTCCTTCCTTGTGGGCGGATTCTTTACCAGCTGAGCTACCAGGGAAGCCCAGATAACATATTTAGGGCAAAACAGTTTAGAAAATGCAGAAAAGTGCATGCACACAGACACACACAGAGAATAGTTGGTAAACTTATTTTCCATGGGTGGCCATTGTTAGCATTTTTGAATTTGTCCTTTTTCTTGTCTCTCCATCAGTTGTGGCTTCTAGTTTTCTTGTAGATACTGCAGTACATCAGTGCAGAGAGAGCTTGGCGTTGGAGCTAGTGGTTGTTCTAGAGTCAAGTTTTGAAATCACTGACTATCTTTGGGACTTTGGACAGTGCTTTTCTCATCCAATTGTTAGGAAAGCCAAATGGCATACGGTATATAAAAGTGTCTAGTGCATTCCCAGCCTGATAGTAGATTCTTGCTAAGTGTTGGCTACATTAAGAGGTTTAAGCTAAGTGAGTCCATGTTGGGAATGTTTTATTATCTTGAGTTTTTTCATTTTACAATGTTCTGAGCATTTTTTCTGAGAACTTTTTTTAAACACAATGTGTGGTTAGCATCTAGTAGTTATAAATATATGGGGTTATCAGCAGAACTCTCGGACGAGGCTACCAGCAGGCTTGATACATTATCTAGTGCTCAGGACAGCCTAGTTTAAGGAGAATTTTCAGGGTGAAGGATAAAACCCAGGAACTTTCCAAGGATGAAAGGGATCTGCTATTTAAGTTCCAATCATGATTAGTCAATGCTTATTTTTGTTTATTTTTTTCCTGTGTTGTTATTGAAGCTAGTTCATGTAAAGCTGGTTCTCAGTGACTCTGTCCCACTGCGCCTGCCCCTGACACTTGGCAATGTTTGGAGACACTTTTAGTTGTTGCAGTGTTGGGGGAGGGGTTGTTCCTGGCATCAAGTGGCTAGAGGCCAGGATACTGCTAAACATCTTACAATGTACCAGACAGGTCTACACAATGAAGAATTATCTGACCCAAAATGTCAATAGTTTGAAGGCTGAGAAGCTCTGATATTAATGGGATGAATATATTTGTTTATGAGTTAAAGTTAGCGAATGTGGTGTGGTATGCATTCATGGATTCATCAAACTGGTCAATGCTAGGCTATAGATGAAACTGTACCTGGAAAGAATTTGTTCCTGGCTGCAGAAAGGTGCTTTGCTTTTCAGGAAGATGTTGTGGGAAAGGCCTAAGTTATAAAGTGGTTCTCTTCAGCTGGGGTTATTACCTGGAAGGGCATCCCTGTTGCCTCAGATGGTAGAGAATCCGCCCGCAAGGTAGGTGACTTGGGTTCAATCCCTGGGTTGGGAAGATCTCCTGGAGAAGGGAATGGCAATCCACTCGAGTATTCTTGCCTGGAGAATCCAATGGACAGAGGAGCCTGGTGGTCTATAGTCCATGAGGTCGCAAAGTGAGACATGACTGAGCTATTTAACACACACATACACATTACCTAGAGGCAGCCGAAGTCCTAGAAAGCTCAAGTTTGTGTCTCAGTTTCCATGGAATCCATGAGAGACTTCCTTTGTTCATTCAAGCATTTATTCATTCAGCAAACACTATTAAATGACTACCAGCCAAGTAACTGGTGTGAAATCAAAGAGAGAAAGGAACAGAAGTCACAGTGTCTGCCTTGGGGGACCATAGAAGACAGTATTGTGGTTCAGAACTCAGGTCTGGGTCTGGATTGTGTTCTGGACTCAAATCCTGCCTCTGCCACTTGTAATTTATGTGACTCTGGTCATCATTTTTAGATGGAGCGAGTGAATAATATATACCTCACATGACTATTGTGATGATCAAAATGTTGACAAACATAGGATGTTTAGAACAGCATCTAACTCAATAACATTTTCTTTTTCTTTCACTGTTATTGGAATTTTGGAGCTGTATGGGTTATGCTTAGGCTTTTCAAATTTGATTAGCACTATGTTCCTCCTTGGAAGGAAAGTTATGACCAACCTAGATAGCATATTAAAAAGTAGAGACATTACTTTGCCAACAAAGGTCCGTCTCATCAAGGCTATGGTTTTTCCAGTGGTCATGTATGGATGTGAGAGTTGGACTGTGAAGAAAGTTAAGCGTTGAAGAATTGATGCTTTTGAACTGTGGTGCTGGAGAAGGTTCTTGAGAGTCCCTTGGACTGCAAGGAGATCCAACCAGTCCATTCTGAAGGAGGCAGTCCTGGGTGTTCATTGGAAGGACTGATGCTGAAGCTGAAACTCCAATACTTTGGCCACCTCATGTGAAGAGTTGACTCATTGGAAAAGACCCTGATGCTGGGAGGGACTGGGGGCAGGAAGAGAAGGGGACGACAGAGGATGAGATGGCTGGATGGCATCACCAACTCGATGGACATGAGTTTGGGTGAACTCCAGGGGTTGGTGATGGACAGGGAGGCCTGGCGTGCTGCAATTCATGGGGTAGCAAAGAGTCAGACACAACTGAGCGACTGAACTGAACTGATATTCCTTTTTCAATAAAGCCTTACCCAGAATCCTACTATATGAAATACACGAGAACAGAGCAACTCTGGTTCAAGTAAGGATGGAAGGCTGGCACACTGCTTCCTTGGGACCACTTGCCTCTCCTGCCCAGAAGTGGTTTCTTGTGAATAACTGAAGAACCTGGGGCTGAGTAGAATTCAGTTTGACAACCACTAAGCTCATCTAGTCCACTCCTTTGAAGAGTGAGGAAACTGAGACCTGGAGAGAGGAAGTGACTTAAAGAGGGGATAAGGCAAGTTACAGGCATCACTGTGATGTGCATGTGCGAAGCCTAGCAACAGTGCTCTGCTGCTGCTGCTGCTAAGTCGCTTCAGTCGTGTCCAACTCTGTGCGACCCCAAAGATGGCAGCCCACCAGGCTCCCCCATCCCTGGGATTCTCCAGGCAAGAACACTGGAGTGGGTTGCCATTTCCTTCTCCAATGCATGAAAGTGAAAAGTGAAAGTGAAGTCACTCTGTCGTGTCCGACTCCTAGCGACCCCATGGACTGCAGCCCACCAAGCTCCTCCGTCCGTGGGATTTTCCAGGCAAGAGTACTGGAGTGGGCTGCCATTGCCTTAAGGCAGAGACAGACTTCTCTGGTTAGATTGTACTTAGGGCTGGTCTTGAAGGATGGGTAGACTTCAAACGTTCCAGATCAAGTTGGAAAGAATATTTTCAGAGGAAGAAGTAGGTGATAACGGGAAGGAGGAAAAATCATTATTAGAGTCTTTAGTGAAGGCTCCATGTCTTACTGAATTGTCTTTGGTTGCAAGTAATTAAAACCAAAGGGAAGGGAGTTGTTATAAAGTCACAGGCTACCTTCTGGGTCCCAGGGTCAGAGTGGAGCCCTGCTTCACTTGTGCCTGGAACTCCAGAGCTGAGAGATTCCTGGCAGCCACTCTGTCTATGCCTCTTGGTTCTTGTTTTGCTTCCTTTTGTGCCTTTGCTTTCCCTTCATTCTCTCTGTAGATCAGATTTCTTGTCTTCTCTGTGTGTATGGCTTCCCCAGAGTTCCCAGTGTACATGTTGCTGATTCAAGCATTCGGTCTTTGCTGATCGTCTGTCTCTGAATCCCAAATCCTAAGTTTCAGAAGGAAAGGATCCAGTTGGCTTAATAGGTGTTACCTGTGTGCCTCTCATCCAGTAGCTATAACCAAGGTAGGAGATGTGATGAACCTGTTTTATGTCAACACTTGTGGCAAAGCCCTACTCAAACTTGAAAAAGAAACAGCTTGACCCACAAGTTGCTCCTTTACATCACTGTGGACAGACGTCTGTGTATCTGTAACAAAGTACGAGGTAAAGAATATGGGCACAAAGTAAGTTGGGGGGTTGATGAAGGCTTTTCTGAGGAGGGACCATAGTGCTGGCTCTGAAGTGTTGGCAAGAAGGAGCTGAGGAAGACATCCCGCATGGGAGCTGCCTGGAAAGGGAGAAGAATATGGAGTATTTGAGGAATAGCGAGTGCTGAGTAACTATATGCACCAGTAAGTTCAGTCATTCACTTACATGGCAAATATTTATTGAGGACTTGCTAGAAGGAGTTTATGTTAATGGATGAAGAAACAAAATTAAAATACTTAAATTGCTTCCCCCGTGTCATAGAGAATGAGAATATGAACCATATCTAGAATATTTTAATCTTAAACATTTTTCTCTATAGTTTTTTTCATTTATGATTTTTCTACTTATTTCTACAAGGTCAAAAATGACTTGGAGCTAGGTTGGCTGCTCATGCTTTTTTTAAAAAAGGATAGCTGTTGAAATTGTGCATTGTCCTTACTTCTTAAAGTGGGGATAGGCATATAATTTCCATAACTATGAAATGATTTGTATGTGGGTATATGTTTGTTTCAGGGGGATTGTTTGGGCATATAATTTCTAAGATCTTTTCTAACTAATATTTCAGTATTCAGGTGCTGGCTCTCCTTCATCTCAGTAATGTTGGGAACCAGTTAGACTTAATTTATTGCAGAATTACTTATAATAGAAAAAAATTTAAAGCTACTTAAAATGTTCCATTTAGAAGATTGGTTCAGATTGTTATGATGTGACTATATGGTATTTCTAAATAGCCATTAAAATAATTGTTCAAAGAGTTTTAATGTAATGAGAAGATCTTTAAAATATAAAATTCATGGAATAAGTAAAACTATATACTGAATTAAGCTATATAAAAACAAATATATATATATACACACACACAGAAAGATCATTATAAGTTTATGTAATAGGCTAAAAATGAAGGAACTAGATTTAAATATTATAAAAGGATATTTGGATAGTAGGGTACTAGTAATTTTAACATATCATTTTTAAGGGTTTTGCTATAGTTTTAACAATGAATTTGCATTTCATAACTATAATTTTATATAACTATGTTCTTTTTCTGTAGCTAATTTTGTAGCTAAATTTTTATTTGAGTAATTATAGATTTACATGCAGTTGTAAGAAACAGTAGAAAGAGATCTTTGTAAACTTTGCCTATTTCTCCCAATATTTTGCAATACTGTAGTATTTTATCACAGCCAAGATACTGACATAATTTCCTGGTATTATCTGTATGGTGTGTGTGTGTGTGTGTGTGTGTGTGTATGGGAGGGTATAAGTTCTATACTATTTGTCACTGAAGTGGGTTCATGAATCAACCACCATAGTCAAGATACTGAACAGTCACAACATACCACCAGAAGCCCTCATATTGTCCTTTTATAATCATATCCACACCCACCACTATTCTTTTAAAAATGTAGTCAGCTCTGATGTGTAGAGAAATTTATTTAATTTTACTTCTTCATTATAGAACTTTAGGATTGGAAGTGACTTGGCCATCTGATTGGTTACCAGCATGCAGTGATCTTAGAGGGATGGTGAAGAGGTTTATTTATGATCTTCTGGCCTCCTTCAAACACATTATGAGCTTGAGCTCTGTCCCCACCCTTCACTCTAGACACCTTTGCCTCAGAAGTGTAAATCTTAGGTTATCTCTCATTTTCTCTAATTCTGGGTCAGATGATTCTCCTCTGTGCCCTGATTATTCTCTGTATTTTCCTCATTGGAGCACTTTTCTCACATTATAATTGCTCATAGATAATCAATAAATGTTGGATAAGTACGTGATGTCTGGATAAGAGTCCTTCCCCAGTTTCTGATGAGACTCTATCTGCCAGCTCTCCTTCCTCTCCTACCCTTTCAGTGATGTTTGATCCTGCTGCACTTTGCAGCATTTATACGGCAAGCCCTAGTTTATTTTGGCCGTGCAACTGCTTGCCCAGTCCGCAGATTCCAGGCTTCTACCTGCCGCTGCTGTCACCGGGATAAATAACTCTCATCTTCTGAGCTCCTCACAAAAGGAGGACTTTTCTCTTTTCCTTCTCCATATCTACAGTTAATATGATATTAATGGCCTCTATAAGCAGCTGTGAGCCTAGCACCGTGCTACATGCTTGATATGTATTATTCTCTTTTAGTACAGTGTGTTAAGGTAGTTAAGGCAGAATGTGATGTGTTAAGGCAGAGTGTGATGGAGTGTTACAGCCTGTCCCTGGCACATAGTAGGCTCTAATATTTACTTGTGGAATTAACCACCCTCTCTGCAAGAGTGGAGCCCTGCTCAACTCCTGCTCTCAAGTTGCTTGAAGCCTAATCCTAATGCTCTGGTTTATTTTTTTTCTTCTATCTCTTATAGTCTTTCCTTGTGAGACAGATTTTTTCAGCCTTCCGTTGCCCTAGTCATTCTCCCATGAACACTTCATCTGGCCACTGTCCCTCTTGTTTTTGGAACTGATCTCAATATTCCAAATTTGATTTGATTGCCTGGAGTTCTGGAGAAGGTGTTTAGTTCTGCAAGTAAATATGACAGCCTGCTATGTGGCAGAGGCATGTTGTAAGCCTCCATCATGTTCTGCCTTCTTTATTCCTTTCTCCACATTGTCTACAATATTTGTGGGAGTATAGGTTTGGCTGCAGGTAACAAAGGCCATTATAACTATGGCTTCAATAGATGGAAGCTTATCTCTTGCTCATATAAAGCATGATCTGCAATGGCAGTTTTACTCTTTGGAATAACTAGGGTCTCAGGCCCCTTCTATCTGGCTGCTTTATGCTTCTAGGGTTTTGCCTTCTTCTTCATTGCCTAAGATGACCAACTAACACTGTTGTTTTCCAGCATAGCTCTTCTCTCTAAGACATACCCTAGAAACTGCACTCACTGCCACTCACATCTCATTGGTCAGAACTTAGTCACGTGGTCACAACTTGCTGAAGGGAAGCCTGGGAATGTAATATTTTATTCTGGGAGGCCATGTGACCAGATAAAAAGTATTCCCAAGGAAGATGGGGATAACTGATATTAGTGTGACAAACAGCAGTCTCTGTCACATCCCTCTTTGTATTTCAGCTCCAAAAAAAGAAGTCCCAGGTTGGTACTCTATAGCGACTGTCTTCCCAGGCTTATGAAGTTCCATTTAGGAAACATGGCAAAGCAGGACCTCCTAGTGTGGACAAGAGAAGTTTCAGTTTCATGGAAGTCAAGTTCAGAATCCTTGATGAGAAGGTCACACTAGTATAAATAGCTGTCCTTGTTTACGACTTAGTATTTATCTGCCATGCAGGTTTTAAATATTTAATATTAATTGTATTATTTAATGTTGAGAAGATTTCTAGGAGGCAAGTACTATTATTAATCCACAATTCACAGTCAAATTTTCCAGAGAGATGAAGTCACTTTCCTAAGGTCACACGTAATGAAACTGCCACCCGTTTATCTTAGTATGCTGGTGGCCTGAAGTCACTGTCCCTTCACTCTGATGCCAGACAAATCAAGAATGCTCATTAACACTTTATGAAGTTCTCTAATGTTCCTCATAATAGTCAGACATTCCTAATTATAACCTGAGCAGGAAGAGCTGTTGTAAGTCGGTTAGGAGCCCCAAGTTGACAGGACAGGTTCTACATCTTGCTGGCTGAGTATGAGCTTGGGTCACAGAGAAATATTTGGTCACCACATTGGCCCAAGCTGTTGTCCTTGTGTGCCATCTTGCCATCGTCAGTGCTTCTTAGGATATTTTCTTTTGCCTGAGGAAACAGATGCACAGAAGTATCACAGAGTTTACGACATGTGGGAGGGTTGGGATTTGGCTCCACGTGGGTCTGATGCCAAGCAGGAACTCTGAATTTGTCCGCTGCCTCATGTTCATTGCTTTGGTGGGCATGAACCCTGCTTCCTTATGTTCTGGAGTCTCTCAATGTATCTTAGGACCTGGTACCAAGCCTCAGTTTGCTAGCTTTGTTGTGCTTGGTGAGAGATTGTAGGCTCTGATTTAACACAGATGTTTCTAGGTCTTTATTGGGGATAGTCTTGCCTTTTATCATTTATTTTTTTCCTCTTAACAGTAATGCGGATGGGTTATATGTGCACATATTAACAATGGGGCACTCCATGAGGAATCCATGTGTCTGTGGTGAAACTTCTTTTCCACCCCCAAGTCAGCATATGTAGACAACAGGAGGGGGACATTTGTAACCTGGATATTTCAGAATCACAAGTATTTGGTGACTTGTGGGCTAGTGATAGGGGCTGCTTTAGAACTGATGAGGGAGGACACCTTTCTGAATGGGTAGCATTTGTAGTAGGATCTCCTGGAGAATGAGAAGGAATCAACCATGCAAAGAGCCAGGAAGAGCTTCCTAGTGGAAGGAGTAGTAAAGGCAAATGCCCTGAGTGGGCAAGTGGAAAAGAGGCAAGAAATAAACTAATAAGTTTGAGCCTTGTATACTTTATATATATTTTGTAACTTTTTATTTTGTATTGGAGTGTAGCTGATTAACAATGTTGGGATAATTTTAGGTAGGCAGAAAAGGGACTCAGCCATACACATCTATGTGTCCATTCTCCCCCAAACTCCGCCCCCATTCAGAGCCTTGTATACTTTAGAGTTTGTTACCAAAGGGGAGTCAGAAACTCATTGTCAGTGTTGCCCATCCCACCCTATCATGGAGAATTGATGGCTTATTTTTGGACAATCTTCAATGATGCTGGGGCAAACACCTTCATGCTTGTCAGATCTTACCTTGCCTAGGTACCTTTGGAAGAGAGATCAACAACTTCCTTGATGAAGTGTTTTTTTGACTTCATTAAACTAACTTTTAGAAGTGGTTACACTGACAGTGTTCCTTCAGAAATCTTTTGAGATCTCCCAGGGGCTTTGAACATAAGAAAGCACTGATGTTTTTGATGTTAGCAGTGATTTATAAAAATATTTAGATCACTCTTTCCTCTTAAAACCTATTCAAGCACTTAAATGGTTAGAAATCAGATGATTACGTCAGAACCCGAAACCTGGAATTTATAGAAACTTGGAGGGTACTCAAAGGGTGTTCTGTTGGCAGAGGGGCTGAGCTGCTCTGGAAACAATGACAGATTCTTTTATTTACAGTGACTGGAGCCTCACAGATGTGCGGCCACTGGCAGCGGTCCCTCCGTCACTAGCAGAACTAGCAGATTTGCACACGGTTCCAGTTTGGGCACTTGGGTCTTAATCTAGTGCTAATTCATCTATTCATATTAAGGTTTGTAATATAGTGAGAGGTTCTTAAAGAAAGAAAAAGAATACAAGCTCAGTAATTAATTGTGGGAACTTAATAGTACATTCTGGACTTGTTTGGTACTTGCCCAGGCTCAGAAGAGATCCTTTTGATGTACTTCCAATAACAATAAAAGTAATAGCTTGGAGAAATAAGCAGCAGACTGTTAGGTGGAGAACTGAAGTTCTTGGAAGAGCATTATCTTTTAATCACATCACTATTTGGCATTGGCCATCGTACACACCATCAGTGCCTTACTTTTAGTTTACAAAGCGCTTCCACAGGCGTAATTTTACTCCCTTTTTACAACTGCCTTTGAGCTGAGTTTAATTATCTTGGTTTTATGGCTGAAGAGTCTGAGGCTCAAAAGGGGTAACTTGCCCAAGATCACAGCATAGCTGGCAGGTGACAGAACCAGGATTCCAACCCAGATATTCTTGTATGTATAGTCAGAGTTCCTGAAAAACACAGTAGCTTTAAAATCTTAAAAAGCATTGGTGCCATCTGTAGGATAATGACTTAGGGACTTTTTCTCCTTGAATATTATTATAAATACTTTCAGGAAATAACTGCAAATTCTGTTTTATACTAACCCTAATAATGCATTCTTTAACATCCTTGAGTCTGGAATTCTTCAGGACTATTTTTTTTATCCCCAAGCTTTAGTGTTTACTATCACTTTGTGTTTGATTATATCATATTGAAGGCAGAGCCTGGAGAATCATCAAGGATTTGTAGGTTGTTTAAAGGACTTTAAAAAAAAAAATGAAGAAACATAGTTATGAACATAAATAAAAATTATTTTACAAAGTAATCAAGGCTTTAGCCATGTTCATATCTAATCTATTTATTATAAGAAATTCTTCTGA
The DNA here is from genome assembly GCA_006410935.1 of Redunca redunca. Taxonomy (NCBI): domain Eukaryota; kingdom Metazoa; phylum Chordata; class Mammalia; order Artiodactyla; family Bovidae; genus Redunca; species Redunca redunca. Next base: position 248,532 of record SJYQ01002511.1, read on the forward strand.
AGATATATTTTGAATCTCTTGGACTAGATAATTGAAAGAAAGGTGGCAGTTATGTTACTTTAACTATCCCTGCTTTAGGAGAGGGCAATAACAAAACATAATAGCAAATTAAAAAGAAGGCTCCCAGTTGAGATTATACTTGCAAAATTTTCTAGGCTGACAGAAAACTGCAAGTATAAGATGCAATCATGTTTAACGCAAGAACTAGGAGAACATAGACTTCAAATGCTGAAGCCTGACAGCCTCTGGCAAGGTGGTAAATAATGTGAGGTCTTTTAGAGTAGTTTCTTGGGGGGATATAGCACACCAAATGTAGTACGTCTAACACATGCAGAGTTGTTGCTGGAGAGGACAGCGAAAATACTCTTGAGACAGCAAAGGATACCTAGGAAGGCTTGTGCAAAGTCCCGGAAAGTGAGAGCATCGGCTGCTGGGAGAGCTGCAGGTGGTTCCCTGGGGCTGGAACAAAGAGCCAGAGAATCCAGAATGAATGAGGGAATGTGAGAGATGAGACTGTAGAGGCAAGCAGCTCCCGTCATTCAAGGCTTGTAAACCCTGTTACCTGAAGCACCTAAATGTTTTTTAGAAGTGGAGTGATAAGATTAAATTTGCATATTATTAATAACAACATCCCTCTGGAGGGGATCAAAGAGATTCAAGGCTGGAAGATCAGTTAGCAGGAAATCAGGAGACTAGAGATGAAAGGGACCTGAACCAAGGTACTAGCTAGTAGTGGATACTTAGAAAGGATGGATGGGTTTGGTGCCTACCTGTGGGAACAAGGGTCAGGGCAGGAGGAGACAAGGTGACTCTTAGATTTCTTTGTATCTGCTCTTTCTTACCTCGTAACTTTCTATGCTATAAAGTCATGGTGGGTACAAGGGCTTTTGTGGCCCATCAAGGCTTATTTGGTGGCTCAGATAGTAAAGAATCTGCCTGCAATGTGGCAGACCTGGGTTAGATCCCTGGGTCAGGAAGATCCCCTGGAGAAGGGAATGGCAACCCACTCCAGTATTCTTGCATGGAAAATTCCATAGACATAGGNTTCCACAGACAGAGGAGCCTGGTGGGCTACAGTCCATGGGATTGCAGAGTCAGACATGACTGACCACTCCCCCACTCCTCCCCACCTTTAGTGGCAGTTAAGACTTCAGCTCCATGTCTGCATAAATGACAGTTTAACACTCATGTTTTAGAGAGTCTGTGAATCGTGGAGTCTTCTGTGTCTTGGGACCTTAGGGAGCAGCATTTTACAGAGGAAGTGGCTTTGCTGGGGAGGGAAAGCCGTCTGCTTCAGGACACACTGGTGTTTGAAACTGAACTCCTTTGGTTACCCTCGTGAGTCATTCAATACAGATTCCAGAATGCCTGGGCTCACGAGCGGAAGTGGGCTCAAATGTGCAGGTGTGTGGGGAGGAGAGCCTCTGGTCGTACTCAGGTGGTGCCCCCACTGTCCTCCGTGAGTCCAGGCACCTGCTCTCGTGGGAGGCGTAGTGACAGTGGCTGCTAGGGGAAGAGCTGGGCCTCTTGGTCCTGGGCAGTTCTGATGTCTGATTTATATTGGGCACGGTCATCTTGGGGCTTTTTCAGAGGTACATCCACCCATGCCCTGTTGGCAGTTACACTGAGACCCCTGCTCTTCTCTCTAGTGGGAAATGAAGAATGTGATGGTGAGAGGCCGTGAGGTTTAGAACCAGGCAGATCTGCTTCGTGTTTCACCCTGCTGTTTGTTACATATGTGACCTCTGCTGCCGTTGCTGGGGACACTTGTACACGTGACTGGTGAACGGGAGGATCAAAATCTGAGCAGCTGCTGACCCCAAAGAGTGCCTGTGCCTGTAGGGTGGGTGAGATTGGGCAGCACGAAGAGCCCAATTTAGGAAAGAGCATCTTTTTAAAATTGAAATACATTTAACATATAACATTATATAACTTTAAAGTGTACAACATCTTAATTAGATATGTTTCTATGCTGTCATATGATTGCCATTATAGCATTTGTTAGCACCTCTATCTCATCACATAATTATTATTTCTTTTTTGTTGTTAAAATAATGAAGATATAGTCTTTTAGCAGGTTTGAAAATTATGTTGTTTGTGTTCACTCTTTTGTGCATTAGATCAGTTCAGTTCAGTTGAGTCGCTCAGTCATGTCTGACTCTTTGCGACCCCTTGAACCACAGCACGCCAGGCCTCCCTGTCCATCACCATCTACCGGAGTCCACCCAAACCCATGTCCATCGAGTCAGTGATGCCATCCAGCCATCTCATCCTTTGTCGTCCCCTTCTCCTGCCCTCAATCTTTCCCAGCATCAGGGTCTTTTCAAACGAGTCAGCTCTTCTCATCAGGTGGCCAAAGTGTTGAAGTTTCAGCTTCAGCATCAGTCCCTCCAATGAACATCCAGGACTGATCTGCTTGGAGGATGGACTGGTTGGATCTCCTTGCAGTCCAAGGGATCCTCAAGAGTCTTGTCCAATACCACAGTTCAAAAGTATCAATTCTTCAGTGCTCAGCCTTCTTTATAGTCCAACTCTCACATCCATACATGACCACTGGAAAAACCATAGCCTTGACTAGACAGACCTTTGTTGGCAAAGTAATGTCTCTGCTTTTGAATATGCTATCTCAGCTGGTCATAATTTTCCTTCCAAGGAGTAAGCGTCTTTTGATTTCATGGCTGCAGTCACCATCTGCAGTGATTTTGGAGTCCAGAAGTCAGCCACTGTGTCCACTGTTTCCCCATCTATTTGCCATGAAGTGATGGGACCAGATGCCGTGATCTTTGTTTTCTGAATGTTGAGCTTTAAGCCAACTTTTTCACTCTCCTCTTTCACTTTCATCAAGAGGCTNTGAGTTTTCCACATTTGCTGGCATATTGAGTGCAGCACTTTCACAGCATCATCTTTCAGGATTTGAAATAGCTCAACTGGAATTCCATCACCTCCACTAGCTTTGTTCATATTAAATCACTAGGACTTACTTTTGGCTCATTGCAAGTTTGTACCCTTAAACCTCAGTCCTATCTCTCTACCCTGCAGACCCTGGTAACCACCATTTCACTCTCTTTTTTTCACAAGTTTGGCTTTTTTAGAGTCTGTATAGAGAGCCTCTGAAGGCACTGCTCCCACCCCGGTGTGTGATCATTCACTCTGCATGAAGGACCATGAGCTGAGCTGGGCCTCAGCTTTCCTCTCCTGCCTGCTAAAGACTCAGCATGTAGTTTTCATTCATTTGTGCCTTCCCAGCAAGTGATGTTTAGAGGTTTCTCCTCCTTAACATCTGGTCTTAAGAATATCCTTAGATCATCTACAGAGCTGACATCACAGGTCCTGGCTTCTCCACTCCTGCAACGCTTGCTGGTTTGAATGTTTCCCTTTATGTTTTAAGCTTTTAACTAATATATAAAATGTCATGAGAAGAACATGGGCTTTGGAGGGAGATACATATAGGGAAGAACCCTGGCTGTGTGACTGTATCTATGTCTTGGGTCCTCACTTTGCCCATCTGAAAAAGGGGGATGATAGAGCTAACTTGGCAACGTCATTGTGAGGATTAAATGAGATAATGGATATAAAGCCTGGAGTCCCAGTTCCCAGCCATCAGAAGGTGAGTGATAAATCATAACCCCTGCCATTGTCACCATGCAGCACTTCACAGCAATTTGCAGTTGGTTTAAGAGCGAAGTGGCGCTCTTGGTTTCTTGACAGATTTGATTCCGTTAGATTCAGTGTCCTATTTTGAACTGTTTACCTTGGTAGGCCTCCTGCTGGGTATTTCCTACAGACACAAATGAAGCACCGTCTGTGTTCTCACTAAGCTTTTCTTGCACATTAATTTGTCTGTTTGCAGCTTCCAACAAAAGCATTCCCACCTCCCTCCCAGTAACTCTAAATCACTCTGTTCTGTGGAAGGTTAGTTTGACCCTCAGGCCTTTTGGAATTCGAGGACCATTTACTTTCTTCATCTTGTCTTCCACCTTCTGTAACACACTGTCTACATCCTCACAATTCCCTGAGGAAACAGCATGATATCCTGGTTCCAGAATGTTCTATAGGCAAGCCTTAGACACATTACCCAGCATCTCGAGAGTTCCCTCTTTCCTTCTCTGTAGAAGAGAGTATGATACCCATCTCAGTGTTGGGTGAGGATTCATGCCTGTAATCTTCGTCCCGAGAGCAGATAGCCTCACACAGACTAGACCACAGGAAGTAGAAGAGACATGCTGGAATCTGCTGTGTCAGATGCCAAGGAGAGGGAGAAGCTGCCTCGAGTGCAGGGAGGCTCTGAATGTGCAGTGATTCGTCTGGTCATTTATGGTTCCACTTCTGGAACCTGAGAAGAAAAGCCACACAACTCTTTCCTGTTCCCGTCTGCACCTCCAAGCTCCTTATTAGAGTTATTTAGTTGCTAATTCGTGTCCAACTCTTTTAGGATACCATGGACTGTAGCCTGTTGGGCTCCTCTATCCGTGGACTTTCCCAGGCAAGAATACTGGAGTGGGTTGCCATTTCCTTCTCCAGGGTCTCTTCCTGACCCAGGAATCAAACCTGTGTCTCCTGCATTGGCAGGTGGATTCTTTACCACTGAGCCACCTGGGAAGCCCCCCCCCTCCCTTATAATAGCAGATGATGATAAATATGGGATGATGATAATGACTACTTCTTATTGAGTACTGTGTGTGTACATTAACAGTGATTGCAAAACAGAGACTCAAAGAGGTTACATAGCACTCTTAAGCATGTGGAAGACAGGGAAGTGGCTGAAATGGCGGTGATGGTCCCTTCAAAGCATGACAGAATTGGGGCTCATATGCAGGGAAATAATCAACTTCTCCTCAGCAACACCGATGTTTGACTTTGTTATCATTGGTGTATTTCAGTTATCTTCATGTGCATGAAGAAACAGGTCTCAGAAAATTTGATCCAGCTGGCTGTGCTATGCCCAGAATTCAATTAAGTCCATGATTTCCAATTAATGGGCCCTCGTGCTAAGATTAAGGTCATATCATTAATCTTGCTTTTATTGTAGAATTTCCACCATCGTGATTTACAATGCAGCCCCACCAGTCTTGTCAGGATTATTGGTGCGTAATTAAGCCTGAAAGACGGCCAGAGCAACTAGTTAACGTGGGAGCCAGGGAGGGACCCCTTTCCTTTGCTTGGTAAGCCTGCCTCAGGCAGCATGGGGCCACATATGAGGATTTCATCTGAGACAATTCTCCTGCATGTCTGATCTCTGCAGTTCAAATCCTCATACAATAAGAAAAAACTCCAAACAAAGGATTTTAGAGCCCCCATTGGTGATCCATTTTGAACAGTGTTATAGTTAATTCAGTACCACCGTACACACCTCCACCTTAAGTTACCATTTGCTAAGTTGTAAATGTAACAGTGTGTTTTTTATAGATGAAGGATTTAATCTTTATAGTCATTCTATGAGGAAGGTATCATTGTCATAGGCTTTTTCTTTGCATGAGATCATACAGATAGGCAAAGGTCACTGGACAGAAGAATGTGGCAGTTCCTAGATAGAGACCATTTCTAAGTCCTGTTTCCTTCCCTTTCTCATGGTGGTTCTGCTCAGGAGGATCTCTTCCAGTTTCCCACAGGGGATAAAAAGAGAGGCATGCATAGGAAAATACTGGTTATGATTGCCTTCCCAGTGACAGACGTTTATCTGTCATTATGTTGTTTAAACTCCATTACATACATGGGAGGAAGATATTCTGTCCCCATTTTACAGTTGAGGAAACTGAGGCTTAGATTAATTAGCCTGCCTGTTGTTACACAGGTGATAAAGAAGCAAGGTCAGTGTCACGAAGACAGGTCTGTGTATTTGCAAAGCCTTGGTCCTTTCAATTACATTATGCTGGTACCAAATGCTTCTCTTTTCCGGATTTTCTGGAGTGCTTGTTGTTGAGTTGAGACTCTCTGGACAAGTAAGATGTGGACAGGCATTTTTTGAGTTGGGGAGGGGTCTGAAGAAATGCTGGAATACAAACTATACTCATCAGGTAAAGGTGTCCTTGAGCTCCAGCTCACATCTGCTGCATGCTGAGGCCAGATCTAGGTATCACCCATCATTACCTTTGATTGAATTTGCTCAGTGTTTAGTTTTCCCAAAGGAGAGGGTAGTGGTGAAGCTTTTTTGAGAATATCTCCCAGACAAGTCCATGCCAGTTTTGTCCTGGGATAGTGAAAGGAGTCGTCAGTTCTCTTTGCACTTAAGTAGCAGATTTTCCTCCAATAGCTTGCTGTGGGTTTTGTTTTGCTGTCTTTTTGTCCCAGGATTCACTTTCAAGAGCATTTCCACATTCCCTGTTGAGTTAGCATTTAGATGTATCCTCACTGAATTCACTGAGCCTCACTGAGCATTTTTAGGCTTGGCACGGCTTACTCCAGAGGCTGCCCATCAGAGACGCCTACTAATAGATTTATCTGATGATTAGATGCTGAAGGTACTGCCTTGAAATTTCCTTCAGGTGCCCTCAGATGGAACTCTGGCTTTTGAAATGTATCCTAAAGTATGTGTGCTAGCCCTGGGAAATTCCACTGGTTTGAGGCAGCATTAATCTGCTTTGCAGATTTTTTTTTTTTAGAAATCTGCTGATAACTGTTTTTTGGTCATTTGTTATGTCAGTGTGAGGACCAAATCCCACAGACAGTTATATAGAGAACAGGCAAAAGTTCTTGCTCTTGCGCTTGACCTTCAGTCCTGCTGGGTGCTGAGGCCCCCTCACCTTCCCGAGCTCACCCCCCTCCTTTCTGTAACACACCCTCCGCTGCTCCCTGGTTGCTTCATTTGTGTCTGACTCTGTGCGGCCCTAAGAACTGTAGCCTGTCAGGCTCCTCTGTCCATGGAATTCTCCAGGCAAGAATGTTGGAGTGGGTGTCGATACACTTCTCTAGGGGATCTTCCCAATGCAGGGATTGAACCTGCGTCTCCGGCATTGTAGGCGGATTCTTTAGCAATGAGCTACCAGGGAAGCCCCAACACACCCTCTACCTCCTCCCAGTTCCCCGAGGAAACAGCATGATATTCTGGTGCAGTGTGCACCATAGCTGGTCCCTTAGACAAATGACTTACCATCTCAACATCCCCCTCCTCCCTCTCCATTTAGTGGAGACTCTAAAAACTGAAATTTCTTGAAAGTCTCTTGGACAGCAAGGAAATCAAACCAGTCAATCCTAAAGGAAGTCTACCCTGAATATTCATTAGAAGGACTGATGCTGAAGCTGAAGCTCCAGTACTTTGGCCATTAAGAGCTGACTCATTGGAAAAGACCTTGATGCTGGGAAAGATTGAGGGCAGGAGGAGAAGGGAACGACAGAGGATGAGATGGTTTGATGGCATCACAGACTCAGTGGACATGAGTTTGAGCAAACTCTGGGAGATAGTGAAGGGCAGGGAAGCCTGGCATGCTGCCGTTCCTGGGTGGCAAAGAGTCAGATACAACTTAGCGACTGAACAGCAGCTACAGCAACTAAAAGCCCATCTCTCAGTGTTCTTAGTATGGAACATGGTCCCCAGTACAGTTGTAACTGGTACTCAGGTATGGTTCATTTCCTTCTTGTGTATACCCTTCACTTGGTGTTCTCTTGGTCTGAGCTTTCTCTCCTCCCTCAGCCTGAAATGTCCATTTCTACCTAAGCTGCAATTAAAATACTACTTCTTCCGTAAACCCGTCTTCTTTCCTGCTTCCAGCAACCTGCATCCCTCTCCTGAAGCTGGAAGTAAGCTCTTCTGAACTCCTGTTTACTCTATATCACCAGGATGGAAGATGAAAGGAGAAAAAAAGAAAATATAGGATAAAACCAGAGAAGGGCCTGTGCAGTATAGTATGATTAAGTTACTTCTCTATATCTGAGGTCCTCTAAAACCAAAGAAAATGGAGTTAAAACAGAGAATAAACTAAACAAGAAAACAAACAAGGGTGACCACTGTTTACACTTTTGGAGAAATGTACATCTTTGCATTTTTTTAGTTCTGTGTTTTTGTGGGCATGCATGCATATATAGTATGTGTTCTTTGTACAGTTACACAGAAAAAAGGTCATACTATGGAATAGTTTGGGTTTGCCATTTTTTTCCAATTTACACTGAAAAGTAGTCTTCAAAGTCATGGCTATTTTTTCCTCCAACATCCCTCATAGAACTGCACCATTTATATTATATAATATATATATGTAATAGTGGGCAAGTCTGAGCAAAAGCAAAAGCAGTTAACAATGGTGTATCTGTTGGTTAATGCCTCCCTTGAGCTCTGAGATACATACATGGCTGTGCATGGCCTTTTGAATTGTCCCAAGCAATTGATCTAGGCTCCTAGTACTTAGCACAGCACAGAGGTTTAGCAGAGGATGGCCATGACAATGGGGACAGCTGTGTGGGACCAAGGATGGTAATTTGTGGTGATTCATGTGTTGCCTCATCTTCTCTCCAATCAGTCTGGATTCTGTTGGAAGGTGTTGAAAGAGAGAGACTCAGGCTTTGGAGTTTGTACTGTGTGTGTGTGTATGGTTTTGTGTGTGTCCATACGTGTATATGTGAATACTTACTGAATGTTTACATTTTAAATATGTATAGTTTATTGTATATCAGTTTCATATGCGTCAATAGAGCTGTTCTTTTTATTTTTTTTTATTTTTATTTTTACTTTATTTTACTTTACAATACTGTATTGGTTTTGCCATAAATTGACATGAATCCACCTCGGGTGTACATGCATTCCCAAACATGAACCCCTCTCCCACCTCCCTCCCCATAACATATCTCTGGGTCATCCCCGTGCACCAGCCCCAAGCATCCTGTATCCTGCATCGGACATAGACTGGTTCTTTTTAAAGTTAATCATATTAATGCTTTCTGGAGAATAATTTTGTCTTCGTGGTTGTATCCGTATGAAGCCTAGGAATATGTTACTGGTATCCTGTTGAGTTCTGAAATGTTATGAATCTACACTGTTTCCTCTCATGGTTCAAGCGGAACTTCCACCCCTGTGGTTGAATGTACTGATGTGACTGATGAAATGAAGAAGGCATGGGTCTTGGCATCACATAGGCATTATGTATTTCCTGTGAAACCTTGCATGAATGAATCTGCCTCCTTGAGACCCACTTGCCTCACTTGAAAAATAAGAGCACCAATATCTGTCAGTTTATTGTGTGGGTACTGCATGTTCCTCGAATGATGCTTTGCATGTAGTGAGGCTCCTTTGGTGTATGTGCAGCATCTGTGTTGTGTGTAGTATGTATGCATCTGCTCTGGGTTTGTAAACAACAAATAAGATCTATCCACAATAGTGCTGCCCCTTTGGAGAGAAGTGGTGGGAGCATTCTCTCAGAAGTCTGCTTACAGTGATAGTTCTAGAATTTCCATCTATGAGAAGCTAAGAGAAGACAGTCTTATTGGAAGGAGGGGGGTTGAGAGAGTCCTCTTAGAACTTCATCTGCATAACAGACATAATCTTAGATACACCTAAGATTCTTGGTGTATCTGGGAAAACGGCTTAGCTGATAAAGAATCATCTGCAGTGCTGGAGATGCAGGAGATGTGGGTTTGATCCCTGGGTTGGGAAGGTCTCCTGGAGGAGGAAATGACAACCCACTCCAGTATTCTTGCCTGGAGAATCCCGTGGACAGAGGAGCCTGGTGGGCTGCAGTCCATAGGGTCACAAAGAGTTGGACATGACTAAATGACTCAACACAGGAGTTGTTTGGGAGGACAGTTGGGTTCTTAGTCACCCTTTGAGGCCTCTATTGCCTCCCCTTTCCACATTAAATGGAAGCCACATGATAAAAAGATTTTGCTTGATTTTTTTTCTTGGCAGTATTCCTTCAGCAGGCCAGCAGTCTTTTGCTTTCTCTGTACTCCATCATGGACAGTATTTTCTCTGTTCCAGGCAACAAGACTAGTCATTAGAAGGGAAATGTCATAGTCCATTTAATGCAATTTAAGCCTTGACCTTTTGTTAAAGAGGAAAACAACATGATGGTCCCTCACTTCCTGTAGTTGAGAGGCCTTGTGGTGTGCAGAACGTTTTCTGTTTCTTCAGAATTCCACTGAGGGTTCTGATCTCATTAGATTTGATCATTATTGTTTCATAAAGGGGAACCTCTTTATTTGGCCCAAGTTTTGGAGAGTAAAGATCTCCTAGACAGATCTGTTCCCCTGGTATACCATGAGTGCTTAGAATATGTGTTGAAGCAGAGTGAGCCATATACATACATTGTTTTTATGAGGATTTACTGTGTAGAATTTGGATTGACAAATGTAGCCTGACTCTGACAATCAATCCCTGAATGAACAAAATGTTACATCCATTTTACTGGGGTTTTCCTAGCATTACCAGCCTGTCTGTGATCACTGTGCCTTGCCTTTTTCTACAGCAGTCAATTTCAGTCTCATTGGGGTCTTCACTTTGACTCTATTTCTCTTTCATTCCACTCTTATCATCCTTTTTTAAATATCTTGGATCCTTTCAGGAAAGAGGAGCTAGAGATGGTTACTTAATTAGCTTCTCTTATCTGTCTGAATATAAAAACTGTAGGCAGCAAATACAACCAGCTCTTGTTAAGTTTCATGAAATCTCCATCTTTCAGGCAAGCATGCTGAGTGGGTGCTGGATGGTACAGTGCTACAATCAGAAATTCAGAGAAATATGAGGAGACAGTGAAAGCATCTGGTTATATTTGCGGTGTACAATATGCCAAGGCAGAGTCTTTCCCAGGGTTGATCTCTTTGGTCTTCCTTGCCGCCTCTGCCATCTTCTCTCTGATTCTTGCATTCTGCAGCAGCCCAGTTTCATGTCTATTTATTGAGTGTTTACTCTGTGCCAGGTATCATGCTAAGATTTTAGGAAGGTATGAGGAAGTATGGAACATTTTCCCTGTTACTGAAGACCCAAAGTGCTGGGATTAAGGTGCATGGGCCAGACTCATTCACAAATAATTTTGTGTTGTTCAAACTACTCCACATCCTAAGGTGGAGGTGCAAAGTGAGGTGCAAGAGTAGGCATAGAGTCCTTGTGCAAGACTTCAGAATGGGAAGGGGGTAAGGGCAGAGGCTTTGGGGACTTCTGTAGTGGTCTAGTGGCTAAGACTCGGGGCTCCCAATGCAGAGGGCCCAGATTCAAGCCTTGGTCAGGAAACTAGGTCCTGAATAATTCAACTAATAACAGCAACTATATATATATATATATATAAATTTTAAAATTTTGTTTAAACCTATATGCTGCCACAAAGACCAGTGCAGCCAAATAAATAAGCAGAGGCTTTGAATCCGCTAAACCTAGATTCACTTTCATTCTGCCACCATGGTCACTAAACTTTACCAAAGCCTCAGTTTCCTCAGTGGGACTCCCAAGGACCACCATACCGTGAAAGGCCTAATTTAGAAGTGTATGGAGACTGCTTAGCAGTGTGCCTAGTCTAGGGCATGTTTCACAGATGACCTTTTTACAATGATGATAGTCTCCAAGAATTTTACAACTGAAAGAGACTTAACGAATCATCCATTTCCATCTTCTTTGACACCTTGAGTCTATGATTCTGTTATGGCCTCATAGCTCCGTGAGGAGCTGGGGTTGCCCCTCCTATCAAACTCCTGAAAGTGGGTGCAGAAACATTGTATATACTGGTTTGATGGTTTCAGAAGTGATAATAAAATCTTTAATAACTATCATGATGAGATAAGTTAATATATGAATATATATAATATATTCTCTAAAA
>SJYQ01002511.1:260273-274103 GCA_006410935.1 Redunca redunca
GTTTATTATGTGATAGTATTTATAGCACACATTATTTATCATTCAAATGTCCATCTTTTGTGTTGATTTGGGACATTCTCTGGAGTATCTTTTTCACTAGCTAAATGATCCCCACTTACAGGTGTTGGCTTGATGTAGGGAATGGCATCGGGTCCTTTCTGCAACATCCCTGATAAATTGACTGTCAAAGAGGCACATTATTTCAGTACAAGAAGGCCTCAGTGTGCTGTTGACGTGTCAGGACTGTGCTGCACTTTGAGGGTCCTTCCTGGTTCGGATGCTCAAAGCCAGCATCACTGACCTCACCTGCTCTGTGACCTGTGCCTGCCAGTGCCGAGTTCCTTTAGAACTGCTGGTGGAGGCCGCACACACCGAGGCCTCTGCCCCCTGGTCTGTTGGGCAGCTGCCAGACTGGTCCATGTCCAGGGCCACTGCTGTGCAATGTCACCACGTGACTTATAGTTTCACAGCTCATGTTATGTGCCAAATAGTACAGAAGTATCTCAGTATTTCAAAAGCCAGTATCTTTGATTCTGTGTGAACCTGAATATTAGTCATGCAAACAGTATAGAATTGTTCCCCATATTTCATACCAGATTACTTCAGGGTGGGAAGAGGAAACCCCAGAACTATAAAGAGGTTCACCTCTGCTAAACGCTGATGATTCTGGACTATCAAATGAGAAGAATTAACACGTGCTGTAGCAGAAGCTCGAGAAAGAGATTCTGTCCTTGTCGCACATGTCCGTACTGTCTGTCTTCATCAAACCTGAAACTGAACAGCATGGCCTTTTTTTTTTTTCAATTGCTGAGGCTGCTTAACTCTGCTGGAGACAGCATTTTCATGGCTTTATTCTTTTCATTCCCCAGAGCCGCCTTGTCGCTATCCTTTAATAAGTGTGCACAACACTCCAGGCACTGTGATGAGAGTTTGTAGAACTTTGTCTTATATAATCCTCACTGAGATCCTGTGTGAGATTCTGTTCTAGTTTGCTGATAAGGATATCAAGATCCTGATAAATTGTTTAATTTCAATAGGCCATATATCCAGCTAGTAGCAGAAGTTGACTCCTATCCCTGTTTTGACTTAAGCACCATATTTTGAGTGTGGTGGCTTTGGCTCTTAAACCTTTGCAAACAAACCTTTGCATAGGGTGTGTCAGTTTTTCCACTTACTTTTTTTTCTGTGAAATTTGTTATCTCTCCTTTTTGCCTTTTCATACTGTTCATGGGGTTCTCAAGGCAAGAATACTGAAGTGTTTTCCAGTCCCTTCTCCACTGGACCATGTTTTGTCAGAACTCTCCACCATGACCCGTCCATCTTGGGTGGCCCTACACGGCATGGCTCACAGTTTCATTGAGTTAGACAAGGCTGTGGTCCATGTGGTCATATTGATTACTTTTCTGTGATTGTGGTTTTCATTCTGTCTAAGGGCTTCCCTGGTGGCTCAGGCAGTAAAGCTTCTGCCTGCAATGCAGGAGACCAGGGTTTGATCCCTGGGTCAGGAAGATCCTCTGGAGAAGGAAATGGCAACCCACTCCAGTATTCTTGCCTGGAAAATCTCATGGATGGAGCCTGATAGGCTACTGTCCATGGGGTCGCAAAAAGTCGGACTGGACTGAGTGACTTCATTCTGTCTGCCCTCTGATGGAGAAGGATAAGAGGCTTATGGAAACTTCCTGATGGGAGAGACTGACTGTGGGTGAAACTGGGTCTTGTTCTGATGGGCGGGGCCATACTCAGTAAATCTTTAATCCAATTTTCTGTTGATGGGTGGGGTTGTGTTCCTTCCCTGTTATTTGACCTGAGGCCAAACTATGGTGGCTGTAATGAAGATAATAGCTACCTCCTTCAAAAGGTCCTATGCACACACTGTCTTTCAGTGCCCCTAACCTTGCAGCAGGCCACCACCGACCCACGCCTCCACTGGAGACTCCTGGACACTCATGGGCAAGTCTGGATCAGTCTCTTGTGGGGTCGCTGCTCCTTTCTCCTGGATCCTGGCACACACAAGGCTTTGTTTGTGTCCTCCACAAGTCTGCTTCCCCAGTCCTGTGTAAGTTCTGGTGGCTCTGTGGTGGGCTTAATGGTGACCTCCTCCAAGATGGCTTATGCCAGACCCCAGTCTATTGTACTCAGAGCCCCTGCCCCTGCAGCCGCCCACTGCTGACCCATACCTCTGCCGGAGACACTCAAACACAGTTCTGTCTCAGTCTCTGTGGGGTCTCTGGGCCCTGGTGTGCAGAAGGTTTGTCTGAGCCCTCTGGTTACTGCAGCCATGAAATTAAAAGATGCTTGCTCCTTGGAAAAAAAGTTATAACTAACCTAGACAGCATATTAGAAAGCAGAGACATTATTTTTCCAACAAAGGTCTGTCTAGTCAAAGCTTTGAGTTTTCCAGGAGTCATGTATGGATGTGAGAGTTGGACTATAAAGAAAGCCGAGCACTGAAGAATTGATGCCTTTGAACAGTGGTGTTGGAGAAGACTCTTGAGAGTCCCTTGGACTGCAAGGAGATCCAACCAGTCCATCCTAAAGGAAATCAGTCCTGAATATTCATTGGAAGAACTGATGTTGAAGCTGAAACTCCAGTACTTTGGCCACCTGATGCAAAGAATGACTCATTTGAAAAGACCCTGATGCTGGGAAAGATTGAAGGTGGGAGAAGAAGGGGACGACAGAGGATGAGATGGTTGGATGGCATCACTGACTCAATGGACATGAGTTTGAGTAAACTCCGGGAGTTGGTGATGGACAGGGAAGCCCGGCGTGCTGCGATTCATGGGCTCGCAAAGAGTCAGACACAACTGAGCAATTAAGCACAGCACAGTATAAAGAATTTGAGCTTCCCTGGTGGCACAGTGGTAAAGAATCTGTCTGCCAATGCAGGAGACAAAGGAGTCTTGGGTTCAATCCCTGGATCAGGAAGATCCCCTGGAGTAGGGAATAGCAACCCACTCCAGTCTTCATGCCTGGCAAATCCCATGGACAGAAGAGCCTGGCAGACTATAGTCCATGGAGTCACAAAGAGACAGACACGACTGAGCACACGCTGCATAAAGAGTTTAGATTGGTGCCAGCAATTCAGAAAGTTTGAATTTTTGTTTTATGTTTATTATTTATGTTTGTGTTTATTAAGTAATCTGAATTCTTTCTCTAAACTCAAATATTTTTCTTTTGCAAAAATTAGATTGTACTGTGCGTTTTTATATCCTCTTTATCTCTCACTTAGCCTTTTGTCATGAGCATCTGTGCTCTTCTACAAAGTGATGTTAATAGCTAATTTAATAACTAGGAGCTAGTTACATTCTTAGAGATACTCAATCAATCTCTTACTGTGGGACAATACATCCTTTATTGTCTCTTGCCATTGTAAGCAATACCTCAGTGAACATCTTTTGTTTTGGCTGCACCAGGTCTCCATTGCAGCCTGCAGTTTGCAGGCTGCTCTAGTTGCAGCACTCAGGCTGTCTTGCAGCAGGTGGGCTTAGTTGCCCCATGGCTTGTGGGATCTTAGTTCCCTCACCAGGGATTGAACCAACGTCCCCTGCGTGGGAAAGCAGATTTTTAACCATTGAAGTCTCAGTGAACATCTTTATGCATAAATATTTGCATACCTTCTTTTTCTTTTGGTGACAGTACTTTATGGAGGAACATCCTTTCTTAGGGGTTACCAAGTGAAATTATATGCAGCCTAGAGTGTCATAAGCATATATATATATTGCGTTAGCAGTGAAAGCATATATGGGGAATGCCTACTGTGCATTATGGACTTTCCAAGATAAGGCCTCTGTCAACATCTGTCTTCTTATTTCACAGTGTTTCTTAGGGTGTTTTGTCCACAGCTAACATATCAATTAGATGTTTATGAAAAATACCCACAATTTTCTTTTATTTCTAGTTACATTAAGGCAGTTAAGACCAGCCTTAACATTTTTCTGGTCTTCTTAGTAGTCATGTATGGATGTGAGAGTTGGACTATAAAGAAAGCAGAGTGCAGAAGAATTGATGCTTTTGAACTGTGGTGTTGGAGAAGACTCTTGAGAGTCCCTTGGACTGCAAGGAGATCCAGCTAGTCTATCCTAAAGAAGATCAGTCCTGGGTGTTCATTGGAAGGACTGATGTTGAAGCTGAAACTCAAATACTTTGGCCACCTGATGCAAAGAGTTGACTCATTGGAAAAGACCCTGATGCTGGGAAAGATTGAGGGCAGGAGGAGAAGGGGATGATGGAGGATGAGATGGTTGGATGGCATCACCAACTCAATGGACATGAGTTTGGGCTCCAGGAGTTGGTGATGGACAAGGAGGCCTGGTGTGCTGCAGTTCATGGGGTTGCAGAGTCGGACATGACTGAGTGATTGAACTGAACTGAAAAATACATTTATTTTTTAAATTCTAAATAATTATCAGATCATCTCAAATCTTTTTTGGACTGATACTTAGTATAAGTAGATGAGCAAACAGCTGACTGATAGACCCATGGGAAGAGACTGTCTCCCAGGAGAGATAAATTTGATGTCACTCTGTGAGTAAGAACAGGTCAAGTCTTAGCCATGATGAGTTCTCATGACTTGGGAGAGATAGGATGCTGTTTCTAGTTTCCTAAACATTAGGAATCCCAAGAAAACTTGTTTATCACATCCTTAGAAATGACACAGGGGGCAAAGTACAGTTCTCTTGTGCTTATCTTGGTGGGATTAGATTTTAAAATGAAAAGACATCACAAAACAGAATTCTACTTGGAGCCTTAGGGGCACAGACCTGGACTCTTTCTCCTGGGGTGACATTTTCATGCTCTCTCTACTCTGACCTCCCCGCTCCCACCCTCTTAGACCTTCAAATCTCCAAAGACTCTTTCTAAGCCCAGGGTGTATGTTCTTCACTTGAAACATTTAGAAAAGTGTTAGAGGTGGCAAGATCTGGATTCCTAAAAATGCAGAATCTTTCAACCATTTAGTGCAAGGATTAAAAAACTTTTTCTATAAAGGACCAGATAGTAAGTACATTAGATTTTATGAGCCATAAGGTCTCCATCACAACTCTTCATCTTGGCCATCGTAGCATGAAAGAAGTCATAGGCAGTGTGTAAATGAATGAGGGTAGCTGTATTCTACTAAGACTATACTTATAAACATTGAAATTTGACCTACATGTAGTTTTTAACAGTGTTTAACATTATTCTTCTTTTGACTTTTTTCCCAATCATTTAAAAGTGGTAACATTCTTATTTCACAGACTGTATAAAAACAGACAGCAGATGGGGTTTGGCCCATGGGCTGTGGTTTGTCGACCCCTATTAGTCACTGTCTTCCTCCTGCATGTCACGGTTTCTCTCTTTGTTATGTCACTTTTTGAAGACTTTTTGCTTTTCCTCTTAACAAGCTGAGTCTCCAAAATTCCTTTTAGATTCTGCGCTTCTGACACTCACATAGCTCATTAGGGAAAGCCAAAATACCCTCCTCAAAGCCCTGTAATGTCAGATAGTGTCTTTCTTTTCTTTTTTGTGTCCTGGTTAGTTTGACATATAGCTTGGGTATATAGAGGTTACAGACGTTGTAGCTCTGCCAAATGGTTCTGGTTTCTGCAGGGTTCCAAGGCTCTAATGAACAGAGCATGCAGCCTGAGTGATGATAAGAGCCTGATTTTTAGATAATCAAGGATATTTATATCTTTTAATAGGTTGGTGTCTTGGAGTTCTATTCCAGCATGAAATCGAGAGTCAGAGAGAGGTCTGAATAATCAATTTGGTGTCATCTCTTAGAACAATCATATATGAGAAGGGTGTTCAGGCTAGAATGGTAACTTGGGGTAGAAATGAGGATTTATAAGCATATGTTGCTCTATCCTTGCTGTATTTAAAATGAAAATACGATACAGACTTTTATGTGTGAATGTGTTTAAAGGGAAATAATATGCCCTGTTTCTTACAGAAGCAGAACACAAGAGAACGTTCTTAGATCTGTGGCCCTAGCCCTCGCCTAGAGGAGCTGCTCATTGGGCTGGCTCCTGGCGATTATGTAGGGCTGTGAAGCAGTGGGGGCGACAGAGGCTCAGCTGCCGGGTAATGAGATTGGGTTGGCTGGTCTGACAGATGCAGTGATTTGTGAGAGGGGTTGTTGGGAGGACAGCTGCTGCTGAGAGCAGCCAGATGAGAGGCAGACGTGGGGGGTGGAGAGGAGCAGAGAATTGGAGAGGGATGGCTGTGTGTGAGGCAGGTGAGGATCCTCCTGAATACAGCTGCTGAAATTGTGGACTGGAATGGAGCTGTGGAGGAGTGTGAAATGGTGAAAGTGGCATAGACTTTGGAATGATACAGACTTGCACTTGAATCCATGGCGCTATTGCTCGTTAGCTGAGATCTTAGGTGAGTTGCTACCCATGTTTGAGCCTGTTTCTTTGCCTTTCAAATGGGGATAATAAACACCCTCCTCATCTCCCACAACATGAAACTGTACTAACATAAAAGCCCAAGTGGAGTTTCTGGTGCTTGAGAGAACTCGGTAAGTGGTAGACATTACAAGTGTTTATTCATGTGTCTATTCACTGGTTGTTCTTTGCAGTTTCTAATAGAGCCTTGTTTTCAAATAGATGGCTAATGGTGACTTGGCCATCAAAAGCTCTTGTGATCAAGGGATAAGCACATGACAGTCAGCATGTATTTATGGGTATGTGTTTGAACTCCTACAGCTCATAGGAGTTTAGTAGATAAAGTATGGTTTAAAGAACAGCTACCTGGCCAGTAAACACAGCAAAAGATACCTCCTCTTCTGATAATTAGGGAAACCACAAATAAGACCAAAAGGAGATGTGTCTCATTCACCAGGTTGGTAAAAATGTTACAGTCTGAGCATACTAAGTGTTAAGGAGAATGCAGTTTGACAACATGAAAAACAATATTAATGCATTACTTATGGATACCTACATATGTAAGAAAAGTTTAAAGAAATTATTTGGAATGATAAATATTAAATTCAAGATAGTATTAGGAGAAGAAAGAGGGATACTTTTGTCCAGGTTGCATAGGGCTCGAATCCCAAACTCTGCCCAAGACTTATTAGCCGATGAGCCACATACACTTAGACAAGTGGCTTAACCTCTGTGCCTTGGTTTTTTTGATGTATGAAATGGAAAAATAATATTATCTACCTCATAAGTATGCTGTTGGGATGAGTGAGCATAGGTAAGATGTTTAAAATAATACCTAGCAAATAGTGCTGTATATGTTAACAATTCAGGGGTTTATTACATGAATATTTTATTATTCTCTGTTTTTTAAAATATAAAACACTGCAATTTTAAATTTATAAATATTTCAGTATTCTAGAAGATAAGGACTACATGTAATATAACTACAATATCATTATTATACCTAAAAATTAACAATAAATCCTTAATGTTGAATACCCAGTTAATTGTTCAAATCCTTATTGCCCATAAATGTCATTAATTTTTATTTATTTATGTAATTTTTTTGGCTCTGATGAGGGCTCCAACCCGTGTCCGCTTCAGTGGAAGCTCAAGAGTCCCAACCACTGGACCACTAGAGAATTGTCATTAACTTTTTATGGTTTGTTTGGATTAAGTTCCATGCATTGTACGTGGTTGATTGGTCTTTTAAGACATTTTCATTTATAAATTTCTCCTCCAACTTTCCTTTTCCTGGCAGTTAATTTTTAAGCTTTATTGAGGTATCACTGGTATATAAAACATCACCATATTTAATGTATGCATCTTGATGAGTGTAGATACATGCATATAGTCCTGATACTATTACCACCACCTCCAAAAACTTTCCTGTGTTCTTTTGTGTGGCTTGCTTTTTTGTAAGAACACTTAACATGAGATCCGTCTTCTTTTGTTTGTTTGTTTTACAATTTTCTCTCCAGACTTTCCACAGACACATCTGACCACTGCCCACATGCATGTGTCTACCTGTCACTTAAAATAACTAATCAGGTTGGAACACAGATGTGCCTCCATCCCCCTGTCTTGAGGGAGGTATGACAGGAAACTTAGTTAGCAATAGAGCCAGAGTTACAGAGGTTTGCTCCTGTAAGCTAAATGAGGTCCTGAGATCCAGAGATCTATCCTCTTAACATATTTTGAAGTATACATCAAATACTGCATTTTTTTTTTAAAAAAGAAGAGATGTCATTCTTGCCCTTTGTCATCATAGAGTTGAAAAGTGAACAAAGATGAAAAAATATCAACATAGGAATTTCAGGGTGCAGCATAAAAATAGTATAGCTGCAATCTGTTGACTCCTTAATATAGTAGGTACTATGCTAATAGCTTGGGCTTCGCTGGTGGTGCAGAGGTTAAAGCATCTGCCTGCAATGTGGGAGACCTGGGTTCGATCCCTGGGTTGGGAAGATCCCCTGGAGAAGGAAATGGCAACCCACTCCAGTATTCTTGCCTGGAAAATCCCATGGATGGAGGAGCTTGGTGGGCTACAGTCCACGGGTCGCAAAGAGTTGGACACGACTTCACTTTCACTTTCACTATGCTAATAGCTTAAGATACACTCATTTAATGTTTTCTGATGAAGTAGGCATTATTTTTATCCCAATTTTATAGACAGCAAGAAAGAGGCTTAGAAAGGCTTCCCAAGTTCTTACAGTTAGGAATAGCAGCAGGGCTGGGCCAGAACCCAGGTGAGAGGGACTCAGACTCATCCCTGCTACTCTGTACAACCTGCCTGGCTGTTGTTTATATTAGCTTCCTCCTACTTCCTTCATCTATCAATCTTGATAAGCTAGGTTATGCTATGTTAAGAAACATTCCCCAAATGGGAACAGGGTAGCTTCTAATAATAAAGGGATATTCCTCATTCATGCCACATATTCATCATGCTTAGTTGCTAAGTCATGTCCAGGTCTTTGTAACCCCATGGACTGTGTAGCCTACCAGGCTCCTCTGTCCATGGGATTCTCCAGGCAAGAGTACTGGAGTGGGTTGCCATTTCCTTCTCCAGGGGATCTTCCAGACCCAGATGTTGAACCTGCGTTCTTCTGCAGTTCTTGCATTGGCATGCAGATTGATTGATTTATTTATTTTTACCATCGAGCCACCTGGGAAACCCATTATCTCTTTTTTTTGCTATTACCTCTTTTTCTGATTTCCGTTGGCAGGTGCCTCGTCTCCAGACATGGAGCCCAGCTATGGCGGAGGTCTTTTTGACATGGTGAAAGGAGGGGCAGGGAGGCTCTTTAGCAACCTAAAGGACAACTTGAAAGATACTCTCAAAGACACGTCTTCCAGAGTTATACAATCTGTTACCAGGTATGTGCTTTCTTCCCTTTACGTTAATGGACTTTGTGCCCCCAGAGGATCTGGTTACCTGCCAACTGCTTATCTGGCTCAAAGACTATCAATTTTGTGATGCAGTTGCATGGGGTCTGATTGAGGAATGCCATTGAAGTCATCCAATTGAGTCTTTGAGAAGCTACAAGCACAGGCTAGGAGGACTTGGGTTACTGGTACATTAGAGGATAGTGGTGGCCATCCCTGGCTTTCAAATCCATCATCCTGGATTCTAATGCAGTACCTGCCCTTGTTAACCTAAGACACATTAACTAACCTCTCAGAGCTCTACTTTTATACTCTGCTAAGATTTATGTCTTTAGTGGTTCAAGAATTAAGTGAGATAATGCACATGCAATCCAAGTAAGCAGTACTTAAGGATTGTATTCAAAACAGAATTTTGTTTTTATATTTTAATAGCCCTTTAAAATTTATTTACTGGGAGAAGTTTCCTACCCTTCCCCTGTATGAAACTTTTACAAGCCGGCCATATGAATTCTTTTTCAGTATTAGGAATTATAAAGTTCTAGGGTCTTTTTACATTACAGTGTGCTGTGCTATGCTAAATCGCATCAGTTGTGTCTGATTCTTTGTGACCGTATGGACTGAAGCCCACCAGGCTCCTCTGTCCATGGGATTTTCCAGGCAGGAATTCTGGAGTGGGTTGCCATTTAGTTACAAAATGTGGTTTTAAAGCAGAAATCCATGTGTGTAGTCCGGTATATTAATCAGCATTTTAATTTTTGTTCAAATATAATTTTATACTTTACCTTCAGTCTCCAACCAGCACCTTATAGGCCTCAAAAAAGGGTCCTTTGTTTTCTCTCCATTACTTCCTCTTCTGCCCTCTTGCTGCTGACACTTAGGGGAACTGTTTTCCTGTAGGTGAAGAGGCTGAGACAATCAGTGTTAATAAGTTAGCAGCGTTTTCTCTTCTGAGGTGGATTCTGTTCATGAAGTGGCATCTACGAAGGATTTTGGGGTGCCCCGTTTAGAGGGGTAGATATGTGCTTCTGAGGGTGTGGGCTGTCTTCTGTCAACAATGCTTCCGTGCTAGAGAGAAGATGGCCTTGAGGGAAATCAAAATATGGCTACTGGATGGAAACGTCCTGGGACATGATGCACAGGTGACAGAGAGAGAGAGAGAGAGAGAGATCTTGGGATGTTTGGATCATTTTAATGAATGCCCTTTCCTGTCTTGCTTTTAGCTACACGAAGGGAGATTTAGACTTCACTTATGTTACCTCCAGAATTATTGGTAAGTCCCTCACGTTTATTAACGGCTCAGTGGCTCTCAGCTGCTGCCCAGTGTGACAGCAGGCCTGTGTAACCTATTTTCTTTCTGTGTTAACCTTCCCAGTGATGTCCTTTCCTCTGGACAGTGTTGACATAGGATTCAGGAATCAGGTTGATGATATTCGAAGCTTTCTGGATTCCAGACATCTTGACCACTACACGGTGTACAATCTGTCGCCCAAGTCTTATCGAACTGCCAAGTTTCACAGCAGGGTAAGGAATTTTAGACCTGATCACAAGGTTAAAGATGTAACAGGGTATTTTACCCTTGAAGAGCTATTCTCAAAGCCTTTGCCGCTAGGCACATGGAGCTGAAAAACTATGTACTATCTATACTTCTCTATCTGTAAAATTCTTATTAGGCTACTATAAGATATTCTGAAGCTTTTCCTTGGGTGAGGATGTTTGCAGGAAAGTTTCTCTGTCAGTGAGGTACCCGCTAATTGGGGGCCTCAAATCAGCTGTGACTGGTTGCTCAGTTGTTGGGGCACGTTGCTGTGGGGCTCAGTGAAGACTGGACTGCTCCATGGGCAGTTGGAGACCCTTATATTGGAGCATTAGTGATGCCTTTCACCCTTTCTTATTGCTGCTTTGGCATCACGTTGAAGCAGTGTGGTGGGACCAGTAGAGACACACCAGTTTTAATGGAAATGGCTTTCTGACTTTTGGTAGAGGTACACTTCTCATAAGTGAGGTATAGCAAGTAAACATTCCACACTGTGGGTTTGGTGATGCGATTGCTCATATTTATAGTGGTGACACTGGCAGCAACGTTTTTAGAGCATTTTCAGTGTACCAGGAACTTTACATGCAATCTATTATTAATTCCCTCAGCAGTCCTCTGAAGTAGATGGAGAAACTGAGGTACAGAGAAGTGAGGTAACTTAGCCCTTACTCTGGGCTGAGAGTATTACCTGGAAAACTGATTTATCCTCTCAAGGAGTTTTGGGGACTGGGCAGAGAAAGAGTTCTAGTTTCAGGCTGGTTAAGGAGTGATGAGAGCTGGCTTTGGTTTGAATCTAATGCCAAGTCTAATATTTCTGGCCACTGAATTTGATTTACTCACTAAAATAGTAAGGCTTTTTCTCTCTCAAGAACACTTTCAAATATCTCAACTTAGCCTTTAGCTATGAATGGTTCTGCAGCTGCATCTGGATTTCTGAATAAATAGAAAGGGTTTTTTACACATTGGACCTTGTAAAAGTGAAGTGTTAGTCGCTCGGTCATGTCCAACTCTTTGTGACCCTATGGACTATAGCTCACCAGGCTCCTCTGTCCATGGAATTCTCCAGGCAAGAATACTGGAATGGGTTGCCATTTCCTTCTCCAGATCTTCCCAATCCAAGAATCGAACCCATGTCTCCTGCATTGAAGATGGATTCTTTACTGTCTGAGCCACCAGGGAAGTCCTGTAAAAGTGAAACTTGATTTCAAATATGCAAAATAATACCTGGCTGTGTTTACTCTGTGTCAAGATTTCAGTTTTGATGCCAGAAAGCATTTTGCTGCAAATTTTAGTTGCCATTAATAATCTCTGGGCCTCAGTTTCCTGATCTGTAAAATCTAGAAATTATTCTGTATGCTCTCTTAGACCATTTCTTAGCCTAAAGTTCAATAAGATAAGGGAGAATTTTGTGAAGCATTCTCTTTTCTCAGATTGTTTCCAAATAAGGCAAGAAGAGGTCATCCAGTGGTTCTCAAGATTTAATGTACGTCAGAATCTCCTAGAGGGCTTTTAAACACCCAGACCTGGCCCTTCTGCTTCAGCAGAGGGGTGTGATGAGAAGCTGCTATGCTCACAACTTCCTGGATACGCCTTCTGCTGTTGCCCTGGGGACCACTCTCTGAGAAGCACTGATAAAACTGTTCTCAAGTGGTTTGCTCTAAATTCCCATTCTATAACAGATTTTAAACGTAGCTCTTTAAAATTTCACTATAATTAACTGCCCTTCCAACTCTCATTCCATCTATTACCTTATTGAGAGCAAGTAAATTAGCATCCACAAAAATGTGGGTAGATATTTTATTTCTAATTCAACAAATCTTTTGAATTGATCTTTTTGGTTTAAAAACTCAGTGCCATCATTTTCTTTCTTCTTTGTTTTTATTGAAGTATAGTTGATTTTCAGTGTTGTGCCAGTCTCTGCTTTATAGCAAAGTGACTCAGTTATACGCAAAATGCCATTATTTTAATAATTGAAGGACCATGAAACATCCTGCATAATACTCCATAGAAATTTTATTTCATCTTGAAATATTTGTGATAGTATGGAAAATTTTCCCTCTGGAAGTAAATAAAGGTATAATATCATTATAGAAGTATTCATGCATATTAACATATGCATATATGATTATGCATACATACATATATGATTTATAAAAGCAATCTCTATAAAGATATTTAAAGAAAGGCATCAGTTAGTATAAGCACATATTTTGTGACCAGACTTAGCAGTCTTACCAAAGGAACCAGAAACTGAACGCGGAACACCTGCCTTGGGCTGTTCTCACTTGCCCTCAAAGAACAGTTCAGTTCAGTTGCTCAGTCGTGTCCTACTCTTTGCAGCCCCATGGACTGCAGCATGCCAGGCCTCCCTGTCCATCACCAGCTCCCAGAGCCTGCTCAAACTCATGTCTATCGAGTCAGTGATGCCATCCAACCATCTCATCTTCTGTCATCCCCCTCTCCCCCTGTCTTCAATCTTTTCCAGCATCAGGGTCTTCCAATGAGTCAGTTCTTCGCATCAGGTGGCCAAAGTATTGGAGTTTCAGCTTCAACATCAGTCCTTCCAATGAATATTTAGGACTGATTTCCTTTAGGATGGACTGGTTGGATCTCCTTGCAGTCCAAGGGACTCTCAAGAGTCTTCTCCAACACCACAGTTCAAGAGCATCAATTCTTTGGTTCTCAGCTTTCTTTATAGTCCAGCTTTCACATCCATACATGACTACTGGAAAAACCATAGCTTTGACTAGATGGACCTTTGTTGGCAAGGTAATGTCTCTGCTTTTTAATATGCTGTCTAAGTTTGTCATAGCTTTTCTTCCAAGGAGTAAGGGTCTTTTAATTTCATGGCTACAGTCACCATCTGCAGTGATTTTAGAGCCCCCCCAAAATAAAGTCTCTCTCTGTTTCCACTGTTTCCTCATCTATTTGCCATGAAGTGATGGGACCAGATGCCATGACCTTCATCTTTTGAATGTTGAATTTTAAGCCAGCCTTTTCACT
>SJYQ01002511.1:274302-292354 GCA_006410935.1 Redunca redunca
CTCTTCTCTTTCATTTTCATCAAGAGGCTCCTCAGTTCCTCTTCACATTCTGCCATAAAGGTGGTGTCATCTGCGTATCTGAGGTTATTGATATTTCCCCCAGCCATCTTGATTCCATCTTGTGCTTCATCCAGCCTGGCATTTTGCATGATGTATTCTGCATATAAGTTAAATAAGCAGGATGACAATATACAGCCTCGACATACTCCTTTCCCAATTTGGAACCAGTCTATTGTTCCATGTCTGGTNCTGCATACAGATTTCTCAGGTAGGTAAGGTGGTTTAGTATTCCCATCTCTAAGAATTTTCCACAGTTTGTTGTGGTCTACACAGTCAAAGGCTTTGGCATAGTCAGTAAAGCAGAAGTAGATGGTTTTCTGGAACTCTCTTGCTTTTTTGATGATCCAGCGGATGTTGTCAGTTTGATCTCTGGCTCCTCTGCCTTTTCTAAATCCAGCTTGTACATCCAGAAGTTCTCGGTTCATGTACTGTTCATGCCTTGCTTGGATAATTTTGAGCATTACTTTGCTAGTCTGTGAGATGAGTGCAATTGTGTAGTAGTTTGAACATTCCTTGGTATTGCCTTTCTTTGGGATTGGAATGAAAACTGACCTTTTCCAGTCCTGTGGCTGCTGCTGAGTTTTCCAAATTTGCTGGCATATTGAGTGCAGCACTTTAACAGTATCATCTTTTAGGACTTGAAATAGGTCAGCTGGAATTCCACCACCTCTACTAGCTTTGTTCATAGTGATGCTTCCTAAGGCCCACTTGACCTCGGACTCCAGGAGGTCTGGCTCTAGGTGAGTGATCACACCACTGTGGTTATCTGGGTCAAAGAGCAGAGAGCACATTTTTTTATTTGCTGCCTAGAGTGATGCCTGGCCTGCTAGGAAAGGTTTCTCAGATGATCAAATGTGCCAAGTATTGTTGAATACGTAGATATCGAATAAAAATTTGATTATTGTTCTCAAGGCACCTCAGCCTAGTTGGAGAAAGAGGCCAGGATATTCTCAAGACAAATGGAAATAATATTTACAATACATACTGAGGAAGTTTAGTGAAGGGAGACAGTAGTGAGAGCTGGACCCCAAAGCATGAGTAAATCTCGTCTAGGTGAAAGGAGCGGGGTTATTTCGTCTCCATGGAAACTGTAGAGGGTGTCTTACCCGTCTCTTCATGATCTGGCCTCTGTGCTCTCTAGCTCGTCTTTCACTGTTCTTCATGGCCTGAGAATCCATGCTCCCACCAGGGGAGACACACTGTCTCATCCATGAGCTGCTCCCACTCCCTGACAGGCCACCCATTCCACAGCCCCACTCTTGCGAGGATTTCTCCATGCCAATTCCAATTCTTTCCCCTAAAAGACAGAATTGCACTACATCGTTAGCCCTGTACAGATGGTCCCAGAACTCCACAGAATGGAACTAGACCCTCTGACTTCACTCAACCCTCAGGTGCATCTCAGGAAGACAGTCCCACAGCCTTAGAATTTTCAGCATAGCTCTGTTTTTGATAGGTCTGTATCTCTTTCTAATTCCCTAATCCTTTCTCTTCCCAACACTAACACTACAAGCTGATTTGCATCACATTGTTGCATGACTTAGAAACGTGTTCTTGGTTCTCCTCTTCCTATCCTCCAGGACTGAAATCATTTTCTTCTCCTTCCAGACCAGTGGAGGGCTAGGTCTGTAATTAAGTCTTATTTTAATAGATGTAGATGGCCAAGGCTTCCTTGGATACCACTGTTGGAAGAGACCAAACACAAGACCACTTTTGTGTAGGGACTCACATGAATGGAGCTCTGTCCATGTCTCTGTACCTTGAATCCTGAACTCAGCCGTTTTACCTTTTTCTTGTGTGTGTTTGGAGATAAAGATGGTGATGACAGAGACAGGCTGTTTCTAGGATGATTTTATTTTGCTGAGGGGCATCATTCTTTATTTTGATTAACTTTTATGCTTAGAAACCATATGGGTTGACAGGAATCATATGAAATAATTAAATAGCAGTTTCTTAGTATTTGCATATGTAGGCATGTATGAAAGTGTTAGTTGCTCAGCCATGTCCAACTCTTTGTGACCCCATGCACAGAATATTAAAATAGGACTCTGTGTTTAGTTTCCATTTTAGCAGAGGATTTGACTCAAAACAAAGCATAGCCGATAGCCCTGCGTTCATAGTGTTAGAATTCCTATTCAGGACTGCAGAGGAGGTGTTGAATGTCAGTTTCTTGCCTCTTCTTAGCCAGTATCCACCTTGAGGAAATAAAAGTCATGCTGTTGACAGTGGAGTCCTGGAGACCAGTGAGATGCATCATCTAAACCAGATGTTCTGAATCTAAGTTAAGCAGACAGGAATCCATTGTATATTTTGATTCATGCTTGGACTTCAGAGTTTAACCATGTATTTTTCACTCCTATTTTTGCTTTATTATGATAGAAAACATATAACATGAACATACCATTTTAGACATTTGTAAGGGTACAATTCAGCAGCATTAAACACACTCATAATAGTGTATAATCATCACCAGTGTCTATACCCAAACCTTTTTCATCATCCCCAAAATATACACTGTACTCATTCACTCTGAGTGAGTGTATGTGTGTGTGCACTGGTTCCTTTTCTGCACAGTTTTGTAGCTCTGTCCTAGAATTTCAGGAACCACTGCTTTACACATTTCTTGGTGTTATTGTTGGCAATATATGGAAAAGTGGATGAATGGCCAGCAAATCTAGGCTGCCCTAAAGTTCTTACATCCTGGTAATGTGAATGTCAGTGCCACTTTGAGCCTCCTCCCTCTGTGTAACCAGGAAGGAGCAAGCTGAAGGAGCCCAGTTAGTAACATAGAAAAGATAAACCCAGCTAGTTCTTTCAGGATCTTATTTTATTTTCACTATTTCTAAACAGTATAATCTTGTAGAATTTCTTCCTCTTTGCAAACAATTTAATTTTAGGAAAATATATGATCAAGTTGGGTTTCTTAAAGGGTTTGTGTTTTTTTTGAAGGTCACATTTTTTTCCTTCCAGAACTCACTAAAGAGGTCACCATAGCTCCTACTTGTTTCTCTTCTGGTTTTCTGGACGGTGAGGGGAGTTGGTCACAGAGGATGAGTTTATATTCATCTCTCCTCTGTCACTATGCATCAGTGTAAGGGTAGGAAATAATGGGGCAGAAAAATACCCCTGGCCTGGGAGCCAGAGAACCAGAAAGTCCCGCATTCTAGTTCTGCAGCTTTCAGTGACTTGACTGTCTTATTAACCTTGATAAAAAAAATAGCCCCCATGTGGTGCCATAACTGCCTCAGAAATGTATGGAATTGTAGTTAATAATCATCAGACAGTGTACAAATTTTTATTGTTTTTTACTGAGGTGAAATTCATATGATGTACACAAAAATTATCCTAGATTCACATCTCAGCTCTTCTTCCTCTTAGGTAAGTCACTTCATGTCATCTAAAACTCATCCTCCTGTAGTAAGGAGAGATGACAATAAGGATTTCTATCTCAAATACTTAGAATATTTTTCTGTAGGTGTGCTATAAGGAATACATTTGATAGCAGTGTCTGGCTTAGAGTAAGCCTTCAGTAAGGGGAAGCTATAATCACCATTACTAAGAATAAAATGCCAAATAAGCAATTGCCTGAAGTACCTCTGTCCTCCAAAAATGGAATCAGATTCTTAAAACACTGGATATGACTCTTCAGTCTGATTCTCTATAGCATTTTTTGCTCTTATGCTCAGCAAATGGGATGCTTCTGTCATCTCCTCTCTTGCCTGGGGAGACAGAAAGATGAGAACCGAATAGCATTCAGCCCTGTGCTGCTCGGCCTCCTTTCCCTCCGGGTGGTATCATGGAGCCTGTAATCCATATGGCGTTTTCTGCTGTCTGCTACTCCAGGAGGGGTTCAGAGAGACTGGAGGCAGCATGATGAAGTGTCACCTGCCCAAGGATTGTGCTTATCGTACAAAGCTGTGAACCTCACAAAGCTACAAAAACCTCTTGCAGTGACTGATTTTGTTTAAAAATTATTTTTTTTATGCCTTAATGTTTTTCCCCTTTAGACAGAGCACATGCTTTTAAAAAATTCTAATTGTATGTTTGTCTAATGGTGTATAATTATATATCAAGTAAATATGTAATTATGGAGTACTTTAAATTAATATTATTTACTTGATTGATTTAATGATTCTGAACAATTGGTGTATTGTGCTAAGAACAATTTAGCCAGCTTTTAGCTGAGAGTCATTATGGATACTGACATTTAGTATTTGTAGGGGTGACATATAATTTCTAAAAGGTTTAAAAATGCTGCCTGAATACTGCTTGAGAAAATAAATTTTCTACATTTTTACATAGTCATAATCTAAAAAAAAAAAAAAAATGGGGCTTCCCTGGTGGCTCAGAGGTTAAACGTCTGCCTCCAATGCGGAAGACCTGGGTTTGATCCCTGGGTTGGGAAGATCCCCTGGAGAAGGAAATGGCAACCCACTCCAGTATTCTTGCCTGGAGAATCCCATGGATGGAGAAGCCTGGTAGGCTACAGTCCATGGGGTCGCAAAGAGTCGGACACGACTGAGCGACTTCACACACACACACACACACACAATCTAAAAATACAACAAAATTGATTCAACATTGCTTCTTCAAGATCTTTTACACACAGACAAAGATAAATCATATTATAAGAAGAGATTACCACATAGGGTTCCTTCTTTGGTTCTTTCATTCATTTGTTCACTCAGCAAATACCTACTGGGTGCCTGCCATTAGACTAGCATGTGGACTCTGTACTTGGGTTACAAAAACAAAAAATGGTCTCTCTTCTCCTGGAGCTTAGTGTCTAAATGAGGAGATAGATGTAAACAGTTAATTTGAATATGGCTTGTCAGTTAGCTGGCCCTTACTTACTAAGGCCCGTCTAGTCAAGGCTATGGTTTTTCCAGTAGTCATGTATGGATGTGAGAGTTGGACGGTGAAGAAGGCTGAGTGCCAAAGAATTGATGCTTTTGAACTGTGGTGTTGGAGAAGACTCTTGAGAGTCCCTTGGACTACAAGGAGATCCAACCAGTCCATCCTAAAGGAGATCAGCCCTGGGTGCTCTTTGGAAGGAATGATGCTGAAGCTGAAACTCCAGTACTTTGGCCACCTCATGCGAAGAGTTGACTCACTGGAAAAAACTCTGATTCTGGGAGGGATTGGGGGCAGGAGAAGGGGACGACCGAGGACGAGATGGCTGGATGGCATCACCAACTTGATGGACGAGAGCCTGAGTGAACTCTGGGAGTTGGTGATGGACAGGGAGGCCTGGCGTGCTGCGATTCATGGGGTCGCAAAGAGTCGGACACGACTGAGTGACTGAACTGAACTGAACTGAACTGAACTGCTGTGTTTATGTCATGCTCGTTAAGTCTTACAGCTGCCTTGTAATGCCCATTTTTACTTCACAGACAAGAGACTTGAGTCTTGGAGAGGTTAGCAACTTGCCAAAGGTTAATTAGGTAGTAAGTGGTAAAGCTAAGGTGAAAACCCAACCTGTGGGCTTCACCATGTTGCTCTGCTGATCAGGATGACTAATCATTTCTGCCTGTGAGTGTTAAGAGAAACTGTCAGAGACAGGAGAACACTTGAACTTCGGCTTTGTACTGTGAATAGAAATTTTCCAAGGGAAGGAAAAACATCACAGACAGACAGGAAGCAGATTGTATAAATATACATTTTGCAGTTCCTCTGATGGCAAATCTTCTTCCCAATTATTCTATTTTTAATCATTATTTCCAAAGCTTGAGAACACATCAATGGGGAATCTCTTTGAGGATAAAGAATGGGCCAGAAACAGCCCCAAATCATATTAGGTGAAAGGGGCAAGCTTTATGGAGTTTAAATTGACAGAGGCTCAACACTGGCTACCCTGGGTTGTTTGGTAGCTTTGTTAGGTATTTCATCTATTTTGTTTAATGAATTGCACCTGTCTTTCCCAAAGGTCTAGGATAATTAACGACCTGGGAGGTCCCCCGATGCCACCTACAATCATATTACAGGAAAAAAGTTACAAACTAACCAAAAAGAATGGGGTTTTTGGCATCCACAGAGAGAGAAACTCTGTGTTTGCTTTCGGGTGTCGACTCTAGACAGCACAGATAATTTCCCACCTATATTTTGACTAGTTACTATATGGTTACTGGAAAAGCGTGAACCAAACAGATTATTCCTCTCTTTCCCTACTGTTAAATGTAAAGAATCTGGGTCGTTTGGGTTTTCTGAGACCAGTGTTGTTAGTGTTGCAGAGCACTTTTTGATGGCACCGTCTGTAAAAGCCTGTTCCTTTGACCAGAATTCCCTGTCTTAATAATGGCATCTCCCATCCTTTTATCCGGCCATTCAGGCTGGAAATCTGGCAGTCATTTTTATCTCCTCCCCCTGCACATCCCCATCTACACTCATGCACTGCCACCCTCTGATCGATCACTAAGTCTTGTATTCGGGCATTCCACTTCCTGTCTATTTTTTGAATTCGTCAAGTCTTTGTGTGTCCCACTACCACTCACCTAGCTTAAGCCACCATCGTTTCTTACTTAGATTCCACTTACAGCCATCTGACTGTTCTCTCTGACTGTGTCTTTTGTCATCTATATCCTTTCTTCATACTGAAATCTAATAAGAGTTACTTTCCTTCTTAAATATTTCTCTCAGCTTTTAACAAGGCCTTTATGATCCAACCCTTCAGTCTAAACTTTTGCCCAAAAGGGTTTTATTGATTTTTTTCAAACATAGTTTGCTCTATCTGACCTTAAGGATTTGCACTACAATTACCTGATAAAATAATAATAATAGTGATAGCCAGTATTTGTTGATCATTTTGTGTGTGTCAAATACTGAGCTAAGCCTTTGAAATACAATCTCATGTAGTAGCCACAATCCTATGAGGTAGGTGGGAGATTAGCATTCACAATATTTTATGGAGAAAGAATTAGAGAGGTTATTAAAGAAAAGCGAAGGTGTTAGTCATTGAATCATGTCCGACTCTCCTCAGTCCATAGAGTTCTCCACAGGTAAGAATACTGGAGTGGGTTGCCGTGCCCTCCTCCAGGGGATCTTCCTGACTCGGGGATCGAACCCAGGTCTCATACATTACATGCAGATCCTTTACCATCTGAGCCACCAGGAAAGCCCAGAGAGGTCATTGAGAAGAAAAGTGAAAGTGAAAGTAGCTCGGTCATGTCCGACTCTTTGCCACCCCACGAACTGGAGACCTCCAGGCTTCTCTGTTTTCATGAGTTTGCCTAAATCTAAGCTTTTTCCTACCAAGACTCATGCCTAGAATTTTGAGGCAAATAACAATCTCAGCCAGTATACTGTTGCAGCAAAGTGACTTACATTCAGAAGACCTTGGTTGCAATCCTGGTGCTAACCAGTGGTATGACTTTAGATAAGACAACCTCTGAGAGTCAGTCTTCTCTTTTGCAAAATGGGAATCATATTAGTACCCATCTTACATGATTTTTCAGATCAGAGCCTAGCAGAATTCTATAAATGTAGTCGGTGTTCTATGATGTGCTAAATGATTGCATGTGT
The DNA here is from genome assembly GCA_006410935.1 of Redunca redunca. Lineage (NCBI taxonomy): Eukaryota > Metazoa > Chordata > Mammalia > Artiodactyla > Bovidae > Redunca > Redunca redunca. The sequence goes on from SJYQ01002511.1 coordinate 281,881, forward strand.
TAAATGAATGAAAATGCCAGATATCACCCCCATGTAGTTGTGGGTTCCTTCATTAAAAGAGAAAGAAGTAAGACCTCTGAAAAAGCCTGTCTTCGGCTTACTCAGCAGTACTTTTTCATGTTTTCACTTTTATCAGCTTGGATAAAATTAAGGGTGGTGCAGGATTTATAATGTAACCCTATAATTAAGCATCTAGTAGGCAGATCAAAACATTTTATACTAAATAAAAGTTAAAGTCAGTGTAACCCCACAGAATTTTTAAAAATCCAAATAGGTAATTTAAATCATCCAGTTTAAAATGTATTTCAAACTGTGTTTTCATATCATTTACTGAAACAGAATTTTTAAAGTAAAAAAAATTACAGGATTAAACTCTTCTGTGTTTGGACCCTGTTCCCAACTCTTCCCGCTATGTTGAAAGAGGATGCAGTGTCACTTCCAGAAGTTGTTTGGTGTGATACCTGCTCGTGGAGAGGGAGCTGATTGGGAATTCATTTCTTTCTGCTGTGTTCCTTTAGGTCTCAGAATGCAGTTGGCCCATCAGGCAGGCCCCTAGCCTGCACAACCTCTTTGCTGTGTGTCGGAATATGTATAACTGGCTACTACAGAATCCCAAAAACGTCTGTGTTGTCCACTGCTTGGTGAGTAAACTTTTCATGTTGCTGATGTGGCTGTCGTTTGTGCTGGTTTGGTCAAATACAAATGGCCTTATATAGACTAGTGAACAGGTAATGCTTATATTGAATAAACATTTATTAAGAACCTCCTTAGGAATTACATGATGTAAGGGTTATAAATGAGGGGAACACATTACTCTTGCCTGAAAACTCGAATGCCAGTGGGAGAGGCAGATATGTATACAACCCCCATAACACAGAGCCTCTGAAATATGCTATTACTAATATGAAAGAGGTAGAAACAAGAGCTTACGGATGCCCAGGCAAAAATGCCAGAGTTTGGGGTGAATAGAATTGACATAAGCATATTGGAATATTTTATTCTCTTACCTTTATGTTTGAATAAAAACAAAATTAAAAAACATCTATGCCCTTGTATGCAGTCACATAGATTGACAATATTTTATAGCGGTTCTAGTGGGACTGATGATTTTTCTGACCACTGACCTCCTAGAATCCCTTTACTCAACTTTTCCTCTGGAGGTCTTTTGCGTATTGCTTTAAACTCAACTTTAGGTAAAATCTTCTTTTTCACAATATGGACATTCGATTATATATCTAAATATCTTTGGTGGCATTTAATGTACTGCATCATCAGGACCTGGTGACCTGCCTGTTTTCCCACTAGACTATAAGCATCTTGTGGGCAAGAACTGTGCCTTTTCTACCTTTGTATCCCAGATACAAAAGATATGAATAAGTGATGGACTACGTGAAGAAAGGAGCACAAAAATGAAATCTGAGCATAAATATTAGAACTATTCATTATGTTGATAAACTTTAGGGTATATATTTTGCTATAATCTTAGTTGATGATTTTCCCCCTCTTTCTTAAGAGTCAGTTGGCTGAAAAAGGGTTGAAAGCTGAGAACATTTTTTCTTCTTTCCATTTCACATCCCCAAAGTCTTGGAATAAAGGAAAAATACGTGGTGTTCATAGCAGTTTAATGTGAAAGGCCGAAGGGTTTTCCTTTTAGAGGCAGAACAGATTGTTTAAAAGACAGATTGTTTTAGAGACTAAGCAGCCTTTAGGCACTTTGGTGATTTTTCTCTTCACTTAGAAACTTTCTAAAAGTTCAACAAGCCTAGGTCTCGTGGCTTTGTAAGGGGAGATGGCTAGAGAGAGACCAGAGGCTCCCAGTTCTGATGATACTATCATGACAAATAAAAACCCAATGAAAGAAAAAAAAAGAGGCAGACAAAGAGTTAAGACCCTATAGTCTGCTCTCTAGGCTTTCATGTGTTGGACATGCATGAGTTGGGAAAGGACATGCATGAGTTGGAAAGGACATGCATGAGTTGGAAGTCTGCACTGAGTCTTCAGAAATGGAATTGAAGCTGGAGGTGGGAGCACTTATTTTTATTATATATACTCCTTTTTTTATTATTATTAAAAATAAACACATGGACTTCCTTGGTGACACAGTGGATAAGAATCTGCCTGCCAATGCAGAGGACATGGGTTCCATCCCCAGCCCAGGAAGATTTCGCGTGCCACAGAACTTAGTTGGTTCAGCTAAGCCCGGGCACCAAAACTACGAAGCCTGTGCTCCCCAAGGGAAGCCACTGCAATGAGAATCCCTCTTGCCACAACTAGAGGAAGCCTGAGCAAAGCAACAAAGACCCAGCACAGTCAAAAATAAATGAATAAATAAAATTTAAAAGCATATATTCATCTTTTAATTAAAAAAAAAAAACTAATAAAACTTTTAAAAAGACCTGGATAGCAGATAAAGGGAGTGAACACATGTCTAAGAGCCATGAACCTGTTAAAAGAGTGCCAGGAAAGCTAAATTCTAAAATTCTAGAATTAAGATTGAGAAATATGTTTTTTACTGTCCTTGGAGTAAGGACAGCAGCAAATGCTTGAGGCACACAGTGAAACTGTCAGTCCCTCATTCCGTTCCTCCATCAGGGGAGCAGATGTCAAAGCTAGAAAGGGACGGACGATGATAATTAAGACAAAGCCGAGAGGTAGTGGGATAGTAAAATCGCATCACAGCACTTAAAAATAATCCTCTCTCTAGACTTAAATTATGTGACAGAATGCTAAAAGCACTTGGAAAGCAAATATGCGTTCCTTATATGTTATCAGGAAACAGGAAAAAGAGTGCTAGGCAGGCAAGGCAAGGAGGTTTTTTCCCCAAAAGACGGAGGAGTTGATCTTGAAAAGTTATAGACTGGTGAGCCTGATGGTGATTCAAGGTGAAATTCTAATACAATTTTTGCATAGATAATTTTAAACTCTTAGAGTAAAGAAGTCCACGTTGATTCATTATAAACACACATGTCAAAGCAACTGAACTTTTGGAATAAGACTAATAGAGTAGTAGAGATATTTTCCTATTTCTTATATTCAAGATGGAAAAATTGGGGCTAAATTGTTATACATTTAGTAAAAAATTGGCTAAATATTGCTTCCAAAGAAAGGTGATTAATGGATCAGCATCTTCCCAGGAAAAGGTTGCATTTGGTTGTCCTTTTAATTAACAACTTTGAAAATATGGAGAAAAGCTTATCAGCTTTCTCAGGCTGGGAAGGTCACATAATAAATCTGGATCTTAGAAGTTTTTGCAGGTTAATAGAAACCACTAATGTGAAATTAAATACAGGATAAATGTAAAGTCCTGAATTCTGGTTCTTAAAGATTAAGTGTATTTATCTATTATCACATCATCTGAAAAAGGGCTCACAGTTCTGGGTAGAAAGATCAATAAGAGCTTATGGTATGATTTAGCTTGCATTTAGTTTAGTGTGGGGCTATGTTAATAAAAGCATAGTGTTCTTACCACACGAAGGAAGATGGTATTTCCTCTCTAGTTTGGTTAGAACACATCTTAAATCTTGCATTTCACATCTGTGCAGCACATTTTAGGCTGTTGTTTTTAAACTGGAGTCTGTTCAGAGGAAGTCCATCAAATGATGATATCTCTTAAAATGGAACATCAAATGAGGAAGAATTGTAGGGATGGTGTGGTAGTCAGGACACACACAGAAATAATGTCTTACCAGTTCTCTGGGCACCTCTTAGCCTGATCAAGTTGACACGTAAAATTAACCATCACAGATCAGGCATGTTTTCAACCTGGAAAACAGAAAAGTTGATTGAGAGTATTTCAAATATGTGAAGGGTTGTCCTGAGGAGAAAGGAGTAGGTTTCCTCTTTGTCCTGACAAGAAGGAAGAACGAGGATCACTGAGTGGAATACATTGCAACTTCAACATGCTCAGTATAAGGAAGAACTTCGAATTCTTCCTGAAACAGGATGATCCCTGTCACTTAAAGTATTCTAGAAGAAGCTGGCTTACCATCTGTCAGGAATGTTACTGCATGCATTCCTTTACTGAACATGGTTGAATCACGTGAAGCTTCTTTATTTTATATCAATCTGGGAACATACTTCGGATAAAATGTACACAAGGCATAGTCCAAAAAGCAGTATTTGCCTAACCTGAGAACTCTATACCTTCACCCTAAACTGAGAGACCTTAACTGTTAATTCTCATCCTTCCAGTCCAAAGTTACTTTGAAGACTAGATAATTTTTCAGTAAGTGAGTACAAATAAAATTTATATTGCTGGGTTTCCTAGGTTAGCAGAGTCAATCATATCCTAAGAACAAGCCTTCCCTTGCTGCTTTGTGATTTAAATAATTGGAATAGATTTTGCTTTTCAGGTGAACAATTTTGAATGGATGAGTACCTCCAATTAAGTTTTCTCTCCTCCACATTCCGCCCTCCCGCCCCAGACTTCCCACCCTTNACGTGTCTCTTTTAATTGCACTGCAGCTTCTCAGTGCTGCGTTGCCTGACTGGCCCATATTTGTGACGAGTTTATACATTTTCTCTGATAGGATGGACGGGCAGCATCATCGATTCTGGTTGGTGCTATGTTCATTTTCTGTAATCTCTACTCTACTCCTGGCCCAGCCGTTCGATTGCTCTATGCAAAGCGACCAGGAATTGGACTTTCACCATCCCACAGGAGGTAAAGTCAGCTCTCTGCAGGGTGGGCGCAGGCATGGTCTAACTCGTATCATGTCTGTAAAAAAGATAAAGATCTTCAAATAACTGATATCGTATCTTCTCTTTAGTCAGAGTGTCTTGTTTCTCTTATTTACATTGCATCTTCTTGCTTCCCTTGGGATTAGAGATTGCTTCTGGAGACTTCCCTGGTGGTTCACTGGTTAAGACTCCCTGCCTCCAGTGCAGGAGGCATAGCTTCGACCCCTGGTAGGGGAATAAGATCCCGCATGTCATGCAGTATTGCCAGAAGACTAAAAAAATTGCTTCTGATGATAAATTCTGACTTTTCCCCCAAAGCCGGCCTTCAGGTGATAATAAATTTAATCTGCTAGATCAAATATTGAGCTACTGTAAAGCTCCCATAAACTTTTTTCATTTCATAAATATCCTACTATGAGATCTTTGAAGGGAAGTGCAGCGGTGTCATTAGATAAAAGCTTTCCTAAATTATTGGCTGCATTTCTCTTTTGCCAATTAACGTTTAAGGGCTAACACAGTAAATTTTTTCCTGTAGGTTAATAATGTATGAGAATAAACTTTATAGCAAATCGATTGCTTATTTCTTCTGGTGTTGTCGGCACCAACAGAATGTCAGTCTTGTGTTTTAGGTACCTGGGCTACATGTGTGACCTCCTAGCAGACAAACCCTACCGCCCTCACTTCAAGCCTCTCACAATTAAGTCGATCACTGTCAGTCCAGTTCCTTTTTTCAACAAACAGAGAAACGGATGTCGCCCTTACTGTGATGTACTGATTGGAGAAACCAAAATATATACAACTTGTGCAGATTTTGAACGAATGAAGTAAGTTGTGATGCCTTTCTTCATTTCTCCTTGTGAACTGCTCCATTCCTGTGTAAGTTGGATCCTATTCTTCCTTTGAGGACTGTATCATTGTGAAATGGCTGGTAATTAAAAAAAATGTTCAACATAGGTGGTAATCATAGAAAAGCACAGTTAAATCAAGGGATGCTGTAGCCCTCTTCAAGTGGTGATACAAGCTAAGGGACTCACATGAGTTTATAATGAGGGTTAAGAAAGTGGTGTGGGCAGAAGGTCTGGACGTTTAAGAAGGAGATGACCTTGATAAGAANAATTTTTTCCTGTAGGTTAATAATGTATGAGAATAAACTTTATAGCAAATCGATTGCTTATTTCTTCTGGTGTTGTCGGCACCAACAGAATGTCAGTCTTGTGTTTTAGGTACCTGGGCTACATGTGTGACCTCCTAGCAGACAAACCCTACCGCCCTCACTTCAAGCCTCTCACAATTAAGTCGATCACTGTCAGTCCAGTTCCTTTTTTCAACAAACAGAGAAACGGATGTCGCCCTTACTGTGATGTACTGATTGGAGAAACCAAAATATATACAACTTGTGCAGATTTTGAACGAATGAAGTAAGTTGTGATGCCTTTCTTCATTTCTCCTTGTGAACTGCTCCATTCCTGTGTAAGTTGGATCCTATTCTTCCTTTGAGGACTGTATCATTATGAAATGGCTGGTAATTGAAAAAAATGTTCAACATAGGTGGTAATCATAGAAAAGCACAGTTAAATCAAGGGATGCTGTAGCCCTCTTCAAGTGGTGATACAAGCTAAGGGACTCACATGAGTTTACAATGAGGGTTAAGAAAGTGGTGTGGGCAGAAGGTCTGGACGTTTAAGAAGGAGATGACCTTGATAAGAACTGGTGAGGATAATGGAGGAATTGGGAATGAATGAGGTTTCTGTGTGAGCAACTGGGTGGATGGTGATGTAACTAAAATGTTTCAGAACCTATAATAAAGAGCAGGTGCCAGCAGGAGGTGGTAGGGGATGTGGAGAAAAGGGACTGTATGATAACAAGAAGTGAAGTTAATTTGAAATAGATTGAATTTCAAGATTGCTATTCAGGACCTTCACAGAGTATTTCACTGCTATTTCTATATTGATCTCCATTGAAGTTTTTGTTCTCGCTCTCTGTTCTTACCATAAATTTACAATTAGGGAAAGGTAAATACATTAAGACTACCCATATTTGAAGAGAGTGATTTCTGCTAATGGGCAATTGATTGATCTAGAAATCAGGATGGGATGGAGATAGAGGACCTGGCAGAAGACCAGTGGCATCTCATGGCAGAACCAATTTGCATCCAGTTGGCATAGACTGTGCTCCTAACTTTGCTTAAGTTAGGAAATAGTTCCTGGGTTCAGGCCTGCACAAACAGATGCTTTGACCAGAGTCACAGAGGACTATACCTGTAAATCTAAGTTATTGTGCCAAATTAGACTCTCTTTCAGTATGTTTTTGTCTCTGTTTAAAGGGAATACCGTGTCCAAGATGGAAAAATCTTCATTCCTTTGAGCATCACTGTGCAAGGAGATGTGGTTGTTTCCATGTATCACTTGAGGTCAACAATTGGAAGCCGGCTACAGGCTAAGGTGTGGTTTCAGAAAGAATCATGACTTAAATTTAGCTGACCCTTTAATAGGAGCATTTCAGTATTTTTTCCTATATCAGTTTGGGCTTGAATAACTTTTGGTTTTAGAATTAGAAAAAACATTTAAAGGTTACTTATGGAAATGATGTATATGTCCATCAATAGATGAATGGATGAAGAAGATGTTGTATGTGCATATATACATACAATATGATGGAGTATTATTCAGATAAAAGCCATCAAATAATGCCATTTGCAGCAACATGGATGGAATTAGAGATTATCATACTAAATAAAGTAAGTCAGAAAGAGAAAGAAAAATACCGTGTGCTATCACTTATTTGGGCTTCCCAGGTGGTACTAGTGGTAAAGAACCCGCCTGCCAATGCAGGAGACATAGGAGACTCGGGTTCAATCCCTGGGTCAGGAAGATCCCCTGGAGGAGGGCATGGCAACCCATTCCAATATTCTTGCCTGGAGAATCCCATGGACAGAGAGGATCCCGGAGGGCTACAGTTGATAGGGTTGCAGAGGGCTACAGTTGATAGGGTTGCAAAGAGTCAGACATGACTGAAGCGACTTAGTGTGCACATATCACTTATATAGGGAATCTAAAATATGATACAAATGAGCTTATCCACAAAACACAGACAGACTCATGGAGAGAACAGACTTGTGGTTGTCAAGGGAGAAAGAGAGATGGATTGGGAGTTTGTGGTTAACAGATGCAAACTATTGTATATAGAATAGATAAACAGTGTCCTACTGAATACCACAGGGAACTATATTCAATACCCTGTGATAAACCATAATGGGAAAGAATATAAAAAAGAATGTGTGTATGTGTGTATATATATATATATATAACTGAATCACTTTGCTGTGCAGCAGAAATTAACACAACATTCTAAATCAACTATACTTCAACAACAAAAAAAGAAAACAACAACAAAAACATACTTATGCGCATTGCCCTCGTTCTACAGGGGAGAAAACTAAGACCTGGAAGTTGAGGCTAGCCCAGACAGTGTTGCCAGAAGGTGGCAGCCCTGAACTGAAGAGCAAATTTTGCTCTGTAGCAGCCTGTGCGTCTTTACAGTGCCCTGTTTGGATCACTGTGAGAGGAGATATCTCTGTTAAGAACGTGGGATTAAGTAATTACATTTTTTCAATTGAAATAAATTTAATATAAAATTCACCCTTTTGAAGTATGCAGTGCTCTTATTTTTAGTATTGTCAGAGTTGTGCAGCACAGTCTGATTCCCAAACGTTTTCATCACCCACAAAGGAAACTCTATGTATATTAGCAGCCACTAATTAGCAGCAGTCCATTCCTCCTCTTCCGTCCCCTAGGCAACCAGGAATCTACTTTCTGTTTCTATGGATTTGCCTGTTTTAGACATTTCATATAATTGGAGCCATACAATGTATGCTCTTTTGTGACTGGCTTCTTTCACTTAGCCTAATGTTTTCAAGGTTCATCCTTGCTATATCAGTACTTTACATAGCTAGACAATATTCCATTTTATGATTATATAGCTTTTATTCATCCCTGCATCATTTGGTGAACATTTGAGTTATTGCCACTGTTGGGATATCACAAATGACACTACAATTAATTGCATTAAAAAAATTATGTATTGAAGTACAGCTGACTTAAAATGTTACATTATTTCAAGTGTCCAGCATAGTGATTTGTTATTTATATAGATTATACACCATACAGAGTTATTATAAAATATTGACTATGTTCCCTAGTGTGCCATATACTACATTCTTGTGACTTTATTTTATAACTGGCGATTTGTATCTCTTAATCTCCTTCACCTAGTTCAGCTTTCTCCCCTGTGACAACCACTGCTTTGTTCCATGTGTTTGTGAGTCTGTTTTGTTTGTTCATTTGTTTTGTTTTTTATAGTCCACATATGAGTGAAAGCATGCAGTATTTATCTTTCTCTGACTTATCTCACTAAGGGTAATACCCTCAGGTCCATGCATGGTGCTACAAATGGCAAGATTTTGTTCTTTTTTTATGGCTGAGTAATCATATATGTTGTATGTATATACTGCATAAATATATATATGTGTGTATGTGTGTATATATATAAACATATATATGTATATGATTAACATATATCACATTCATTCATCTGTCAGTGGGCACTCAGATTGCTTCCATATCTATTGTGAATAATACTGCTATGAACCCAATATTAAGAAAACAAACAATCCAATTTAAAAATGGGCACAAGACCTAAACAGACATTTTTTCCCCCAAAGAAACATACAGATGGCCAACAGACTCATGAAAAGATGCTCAACATCACTAATCATCAGGGAAGTGCAAATCAAAATCATGCTGAGATATCACCTCATACCCATCAGAATAGAATGGCTATTGTCAAAAAGACAAGAAATAACAAGTGTTATTGTGGTAATGATGTGGAGAAAAGGGAACCCTAGGGTCACGAAGAGTTGGACACGACTGAGCGACTTCCCTTTCACTTTTCACTTTCATCCATTGGAGAAGGAAATGGCAACCTACTCCAGTGTTCTTGCCTGGAGAATCCCAGGGACGGGGGAGCCTAGTGGGCTGCCGTCTCTGGGGTCACACAGAGTCGGACACGACTGAGGTGGCTTAGTAGCAGCAGCAGCAGCAATACACAGTTGGTGGGGATGTAAGTTGCTACAGCAATATGGAAAGCAGTATAGTGTTTCCCTCCCCATCAAGTGAAGAGTAGAGCTATGTTGTTGTTCAGTCACTAAGTTGTGTCTGACTCTTTGTGACCCCATGGACTATAGCACATGTCAGGCTTCCTTGTCCTTCACTATCTCCTGGAGTTTGCTCAAACTAACATTCATTGAGTCAGTGATACTATCCAACTGATCCTGCAATTTCACACCTGGGTATCTGTCTGAAGAAAATGAAAACACTAATTTGAAAATAAATATGCACCCTCATGTTCATAGCAAATGTTCATATTTTAATTCATCAAGTATTTGCTAAGTACATGTTCTATGCCAGTCATTGCCTAGGGGTTTCAGTCAGTTCAGTCACTCAGTCGTGTCCGACTCTTTGTGACCCCATGAATCGCAGCATGCCAGGCCTCCCTGTCCATCACCAACTCCCAGAGTTCACTCAGACTTGCGTCCATCGAGTCAGTGATGCCATCCAGCCATCTTATCCTCTGTCTTCCCCTTCTCCTCCTGCCCCCAATCCCTCCTAGCATCAGAGTCTTTTCCAATGAGTCAGCTCTTCACATGAGGTGGCCAAAGTACTGGAGTTTCAGCTTCAGCATCATTCCTTCCAAAGAGCACCCAGGGCTGATCTCCTTCAGAATGGACTGGTTGGAT